>JZKD02S0192586.1:0-22550 GCA_000966675.3 Picea glauca | reverse complement strand
AGCTCCTATCCTTAGAGGACCTGATTGGACACGCCCCTTTCACATATCCTCCGATGCTTCAGACACTACTATAGGAGCTGTCTTGGGACAAGGAGTGCCTTGAAGCAAGAATAGGGGACTTCAACATTGACTGTGTTCTAGATGAGGAGATAGAAGTGAATATCATGATAGAGAGAACTTGGGAAGCTATCAAAAGGCCTGCTATGATCCCTTCACTAGGAGGAATATGGTTATTCAAAGGAAAACTGGTAAATCTGTGTGGGAGGCTCGCTCAGATACCTATGATTGTTAATGGAACTTCGACAAAAGAAGATTCTAAGATTATTCAATTTATTGAGAACCATGCCCCGTTTACCATGTTAATAGGAAAACCTTGGATTGATAGAGATCAAGCCAGACGAAAAGAAGAAGAAGAATTTTTAGAACAGAAGAAGCAAGAGTTAAAATATTTTATGACCAAAAGGATCACATGCTTGATTGAAGAACATGAGAGAAGATCAAAGATTTTTAATGATAGTAACCCAGATGTCTAAGTTAAGATAACATTAGAGAATCCACAAAATATTGAATTACCTATCCCAGACAAAGAAGAAGTATTATCCAGGAACCCTAGGGAAGAATCTCAACAACACGAAATGACTAAGACCACAGAAGATAAGAATCAAAATGGAAAAAGACATACTGAGATGAAGCTCAATGGAAACAAGGATAGAAATATAAGTAAGAAGAGGGATAAGATTGAAAAGTTACCGAAAATTCCAGAAGGAATTTCACAGAAAGAAAATTTGTAGAATTGGAGCTTTGCCAGGATATCAGAACAGTGACACATGGCACTTCACCGTGACGAAGAAATATAACTGTTGGAACCAATATATCCGTTCGACTCCCTCTTCGAACGTGCAAAAAATCAACAAATTTTTTTCATCAGACCGTTGGACTGCACCATAATAGATCAAACATGATTTAATGGAGGCTCATACCCATTGCAAGCGAACCGTTGTCGAGTTACCTATTTATCCTGTCGCACCGTGCACCGAGAAAACTTTTTATAATTGAGAATTTGAGCCCACAGACTAATATGAGTTTATATAGTGATCATTGTACTCTCACTCTCTATCTCATTACCATGTCTAAGTTGTTCCCTGAACCCACGAATTGTTCACCCTGAGTGCGTATGTCGAAATCATTGAGTGCTGCAGAGAAAGCTGCCGAGGAAGTTTTGATCGACTTGATGACTGAGAAATCCATGTCGATGTTTGAAGTTATCCAGGCTTCATCCACAAGAATAGTGCAAGCATCCCCATCCAATGATCATGGAGATGGACTGTCCTGTGAAAGGAGAACTAAGCACAAGGATGACTTAGAAAATTCTAAGCTAATTCTGAGCATTCTACCTGCCTATCTACCACCTTTGATCGATGCAATAAACCAATACAATGTGCCCAGAGACTTTGAATATGAATTGGTCATTGCATACCTCTCGAAGGGGATACGCATAGTGTGCGCAGACCAAGATAAGATCACAACATTGAAGTTTAGCAAATTCAACCTCGGCGACAGGAAGGTGTATGAAATTCTCACCCCGCACAAGTATCTGACTAGAACCAAGGGAAAGAATTCGAATATTATACCCCACATTGCTCAACGTTATGAAGATCCCACACTTTGGAAGGCACCAATAAGTGAACGCATGCGTCAGGCTACTGTTGTCCTGCTACCATGGCAGATATTTATGGCTGAACTGCTGCATCACAGTGGAAATGACGTTGATCAATTAGATCACCGGGCTAAGCATGCAAGGCCATGACCCACATGATTTCTACCCTAGAAAAACCATGGATCGCGCTCTTGCACAGAAGATTAAAGATACCTACGGAGATGTCGAGAAGGGAATGCAAGGCTACAAGGTTCTAGCCTATCAATTGATTGTAGGGAAGTTAGTTTGAAAGAACCGACCCACCCAAGTAAGTATATTTGTATTCGACCTCGCAGGGAGGTGAGGGGAGGGCCTACAAATGAATTGGGTGAAGTACCTCGTAAACTAGTTGGAATTAGACTTCAGGGAAGTGCAAGATCAAGGACATGAGTTCCACTTCAGCTGGATTCTCATCTTGAACGCTTTTATCACATGGGAGATGTCGGAAGGTGCGACCTTCTTGGACATCGAGCCATTTGAACCTCTAGCCGCAAAGTTCAGTACACTATGGTACTCGAACGAAATGAACAAGAAGTGGCAATCAAATGCCATATTCCACACTTATTACAACTAGTTGAAGGTAGCTATCCAGTCTACGCCTTGTATAACCCTAAACACTCTCCACAGGTCCATGCCCTTGATGAAATTCAGCGTGGACTTCCATTTCATCTATATCACACCGTGTGTTGATGAGAATAAACAACAGCTACAGTCGTACTACAAGTTAACAGAGGATGACTTGGAAGATATTACCAAGGAATGGTCACTGAACCTCCTTGTTCCAGAGGAACTTGCAGAGATGTTCGATGTTGTCAGTGCAGAAACTGCAACAAATATACCTGGACCTAGGAAGATAAAGAAGACCGAAGAGGTCCATGATTTAGACAGTGCATCCGTGAAGACCACTTCCATCTCAACAAAGCAAGGAGGATATGGCAGAGAGATAGATGACGTAGAAGTTGAACCAAATAAAGGCTAGGTTACAACACCTAGAGATGAGGAGGACCCCTCAAATAAAAGGAAGGTTTCCCCTCTGAAACCTTCTTCAAGGAAGAAAATGAAAGCAACTAGGACCAAATTTGAGACCACATTCACCTTAGACAACTTCAACTTCATCATCGCAACACTGAACGATGCTTCACTGGAGATAGAAGAGAAGAAAGAAGCTAAGCAGGAGGAGGTGTTCAGTCAGATTAAGGATGATATCCAAGGGGTGCAACATGCATTATAGTCCAGCTGCATAGTTTCCAATGCACCTCTGTTAGGAGGAACATTAGAACTAGGTGATGAGCCAGCTCAACTACACTACATTGCTGATATAATAGAAGCTCACCTTAGACGAGCTCAAGAAGAGACAACACAATCCACCCAAGCTTTAGCGCAAGTTCATAAATACCTCTAGGAGCAATGCACTGCTGCAGAACAGGAAAATATTTCTCTGCAAGTGCAATGGGATGAAGAAAAAGTACAATTACAATAAAGCAACGAGTTACGCAGTAATCTAGGAGTTCATCGAACAAGAGGCCACAAAAAAGCAACAAGTCGAAGCAGCTCGGGCCAAGCTCGAGGCATTCGAAGCCAAACTGATCATACCATAGTGACTTGAGATGAGTTACATGTGAGTGTTGGGGGCCTGTTGGCCCTTGACCAAGTTTTGGAAGTTTCTTGGTCATGTTGACCTATTTTGAGACTTCAACATCTTTTCAAAGGAGGAGCGCAAGACGAAGCAGAGATCATAGGATTTCGGCCCCCTTTTGGGCCCATTTTTGGGAATATGTAACGGGAATGGGATGTCAGCCCATGGGTTTACCCATGTTTAGGCCTATTTTGTATGTATAAATAGAAGGATAGGAACTGTAAGAAGGAGAGAATAGTGCATCTATGTGATGTGAATGCATGTTAAGTGCGAGTAGAGTCTGTAAGTTCTTTGTGCATGACTGTAAGATACTTTCAGAGCTAAGTAAAGATCCTTGTAGCAGATTGTTTAGAGCTTAGTGCTGTAGCGCAAGGAAGAAGGATCTAGCGAGATGTGCAGATCTTCTATCCTGTGTTGAGTAAGGGTTTTGATGGCTTTGTGCTTGTAAACAATTGAATGAAGATAATAAATAATAAGAGTTGGTGGACATAGCCCCAGGGTGGGGGTGAACCACGTAAACATTGTGTTATGTGCTTGTGCTTTGTCTTGATGTGTTCATATGTTATATGCTAAGTGCTCTGTTATGTTTAGATAGATCTATTTATTCTTTGTGCTTATTATATGTGAGAATTTTAGATCTGATCTAGATAGACATGCTTAGTGCTTGATATGCTCATTCTGATCCATTTGTATATGCTAAGTTCTTGAATACTGTAGATTAGTGTGAATGCTACGAAGCTTTGTTGTATTAGTGAAGTGAATAGTGATTACATATTAAGGAACTGATGGTGCTAAGAGCTGTATTAAGTATTATAATCACAGATCCATTTCCTAGCTAAGGTTGCAGTCACTTGAGTCTTGCAACCACCCCTACCTCTACCTCATGTGAGACTTCATCTGCTTCGCAGGTGTTGCCGAAAGGGCCAGTAGTTAGGGATTTGTTGGTGTGCTGTTGTAGCATTGAACTCTGGGTCTGCCTGTGTGCCAACAAGTGAAAAGTCATAACATGGTTGTTTGGGTCTTCTCCTGGTTTACCATCAAATTTTGGAATGTCAGACGGTAACTTGGCTGGTATAACGGGCCAATGGGGAGAATGTAAGATAGGATCATTCAAGATTCTAGACAAGTCGGGTAAATACAAAGTGGATAAAAAGGGAAACTGTCGATTCACTTGAGGGTACTGGTGACTTTGGGGAGGAAGTCTCGTCGGTATACCAGTAGGACAATAAGCAATCTGCATGTAAGTTGAAGTTCCTGACAGATTCAGACTTGGATGTGGAGGCATGTAGACCATAGGGTTGGGTTGGTTGGAAATGTTCCTTTGAAAAGGGACACTAGAGTGAACGTTTGGACCCCAAGTGGGATTCAAAGAACTTGGATATGTCTGGCCTGAGTGAGGGGGAACAAAAGAGTTAACTTGAGTTTGTTGCCCCCCAGATGATTGTGGATTTCCTTGGGTAAGGAGGTTCCAAAGGTAGGCTAGTGATCTGGATGTGTTGCCCCCCAATGTTTAGTGGTGCCCTAGACTGAGGTTGACTCCCAAATTGAGGTTTCCCCCTAGCTTGAGATTTCCCTTTGACGGGAATCTGGTAATTAGAAGTGAACAAAAGATGGGTGTTACCAATTGGATTGGAGCCACTAGGGCCAGATCCCCCAAGAAAAGGTGGATAAGACACTCCGGAGAGGACCTAGGATGGTGTAGGAACAAAACCAACAACAACATTATGCCCAGGTGGAACAAAAAGTCCAAAAACTCCAGATGGAACTTGGGTAGGGATGGCGGTGGAAGGATTCAAATCTTGATACCTAGGAGGAAGGGACGAGATAGGTCTAGACGAGAGTGGTGTGCCAATGGAAGCTTAGTTAACCACCACATTTTTGGTAGGAATAGTTGTAATGTGTGGGACCATAGTATAATGGGCCATCTGGAGAGAAAAAGTCAGGCTAGGACCAACTGAATGTGTGTCTGAAATGACGATGATATTTCTAATTGTACCAACAAAATGGTCTAAAGGTATCGTGTAGGTAACACACGTTTCGGGCAATTGGGAGATGATGGGTGTATTAGGACCTGCTCCTAAGTTTCCGTAAAGGTCTCACACCATGCGAGGAAGGCTTATAAATATGTCAGTAGTCCAAAGGGGATTCTCATTTCTAGGGCCTGTATGGGGTCCGATCGATATTCCAGAAGTGTCAATTCTCATGATGAATTCAGTCGAAGAATATGTCTCTCGTATCCAGGAGGTATGTGGAAAGCCTCTAGAGAATCATAAATAATACATAAACTTTATAAAGAGGCAGAACCTTCCTCTTATGAGGTTACGGTGTCCTAGACCTCACTCTGTTGAGGAGATCCCTCCGATGGATTATTAGGCAAAGGGTGATAAACTTCTAGATATTCCGGGGGTATCCCTTGCATCTTGCATGAATGACGTGGAGGGTCAATATTGGCCGAACCAAAAATTTTACAGAAAAAATCTATGGCCAACTATGGAAACAAACAACACTCATTGATAAATTATAGAAATCAAACCAATCAAACAAACCTCCTTATTTCTAAGTCACTAGTTCGTGGTGAAATCCAATGTCTCGAAGTCAAGACAAGAAGGGGATACAATAGAGTTGGTGGAAAAGTTATGTTGACGACCTGCTTAACAGAATTACACCTTGGTGCAATATCCCACACATAATCGTGGGTATACCCTCCAAGGAGCCTGAGTGAGTGTGGCCAATGCCGATTCTAGGTACCGTGCAGACTTTCGCCTCCACAGTCACCTCGTGTAAGACCCTAGAAAGATATGCTACTAAGGTTACCAAGAACAACAATGATTCCTGGGGAAACAATTGACAGTTTGATCCACGGGCAAGGGTAGGGTATCTAGCCCGAAATCAACTTGAAAGGCTTCCACTCATAATTTTGGGTATAGCTTCAAGTGACCCTCGTAATATGCACAATATCTACACTAAGGCCAACAAAGCAAGGTGAGTAACTCTGCTAGCCTTAATGCGACCTCAGGTTTGACCCTTGTGTGAGAAGGGCTTCCCAGGACAAAATGTTTCCAATGGATTTGAACACTCCCTATCACAATCTGCTACAATGTGTTTTATTCTTTGGAGAGTGTACCTCACAACCTATTCCAAAGCATTAGCCTATATAATGTTGGTGGAAAGAGTTTCTAGAAAATAAAAGTGACTAATAAATTTTAAAACTACGCAGTGTTTTAGAGGCTGTTGTTTACGCAAGAGGGAGATGGAGATGAAACTGATGTTGTATGAGACTTTCACCCAATAATATGAAAGAAGAGATGAATGATGCAATGTTTCAGTTCGATGAACTCTAAGTACAATAGGGAGAAAGTATTTCTTCATAAAACATGAAATATACGAAATATAATTCCTTTTTCTTGAATGAATACAATTTCAAACAATCATAAACAATGAAATTTCCCAATTTGTTCTATTGTAAAAAAGAAAATTGAATGAATTTTTTTTCTTATGAATGACTACTTAAAAAGAATAAATGACTTTAATTCTTCCTTTCCAAAACCAAATCAGGGATGTAACGAAGAAAGGACAAGTAATCAAAGAAGATATATACACTCAACAAATACCCAAATTAAACTTTCAATGAAGATAAAAAATAAAGATGACAAGAAAGTGTTTCACTAAATGCAAATAAAAATGACTTTCCAATCAACAAGCAATCCAGAAAATGTAATCAATCCAAAAATTTAAATCAAATCAAATACTTTAATCAATCAAGCACTCAGATCTCAAAATCATAGATTATATCCTTGTTGATAAAAATCAAGAAGAAAAAACTTGTAAAATGACAAAGAAGGGTTTTCAATCTTTGAAAACCGATCGACGACAAGTCTTAAACTCATAAAACAATCAAATACAGGCTCCAAAAGGTCCTCCCAAGTGATCAAAGCAAAACTAGGTAGAAGAAGACAAAAAGGCCTAATCCAAATTTTTTACAGAGAATGTCGCAACCCAGAAGTAGGATACAGTGCGACGATTAAAGGTTTTAGTAGGATAACTATGGGGTAGGTTGTGGAAAGTCCACACTGGTCTAAACAATCAAGATGAAAATATCTAAGGTTTCTGTAGGCTATATATGGGATATAGTGCGGAAATTCCTGTAAACAAAGGAAAATTGGAAAGAGGGCAAAGAGTCTAAAAGAACTTTAAGATCCAGAGAGTCTGGCTGGATCCCCCATAGACTCAAAGACTGGATTAGAATGAAAAGAGGTAGGCTAAAGGAAAATGGAAAACAAAAAACTAAAAATAGGTTGTATCCACAATGGAGTTGCCAATTTTGTTATTGGATAAATCGGTGAATGCAAACATAAAATGATCTCCCTAGATCCCCCTAGATCTATAACAAAACAAGACAGGACATGGCGCTTTCCCTAAGATTTGATCATTGAATTTACTATCAAAGAAGAGATGAGTGACATACCTTTGAATATCACTTCCTTATATCTTTGTTGTCCTTTCTCTGCTCCGGTGCTCTTGTGATATTAGATCTGCAATGACACAAACCAACCAAAGTGAAGGCAACAATAGTATATTCAATGAAAACTTATACATGTGATCAAGAAGTCATGTAATAAAATGAGAATGATTTTATGGGAAAGAAACATGCCACTATATTATATTAATTAAAAGTGGAAGATACAACCAAACCACCTTGATGTTGCAAGGTTCCCTTTTAGTGGCCCTTTGCTCCAACACACACACTTTCTTCAAACTTGCATGAAGATGACCCATAATAGCTTGATGGACAAATGGAGACCTCAAGCATAAATTGAAATAGAGTTCCTCACACAATATTTAACTTGTTCCTTTATAAATTCCTTACTTGATCTTGCTTTCTTTTTGCTTAACATTTTCCATGAGAAATCTATCATTATATAGGAGAAGGAGAGATGGTTAAATAGATTAGGATAATCCCACCAAATCAGAGAAGCTAGTAGGATCCCAACCATACATATGCCACCTCATATTCTAGAAGATTCCCTTCTAGAACCTTTGTGAACTTCATCCTTTCCTTAGTCTTCAAACGCCGCCACACCTTGTCTATAGAGTAGCCTATGGAAAGTCTGCAAACCAGGTTTAGGACAACCTACAGAAATTAGGCATTTCCACACTGTGTCTTATGTCTAGCTTGTGACATCATTCTAAAAACAAGTTTTGTAGAGGGAGAAACCAGTCACTTTTCTCATGAGAAAGATCCTTTTGGGAGCCCAAGCACATGCTTATAGAAACATCACCAGGGTGACGAAAATAATGTGTAATAAGGTGGTCAGGACAAAACAAGCATGCACCAAAACTTCCAGATCAATATGACCCATGTAATCATAACCTAATGACATGGCATATTAGGATTGGCCGTCAACTCTCATTACGACCCTTGTGGGACCAACTAATTTCCTTGTCTTTAGGGACAACACCATTTTTTCAAGAAAATAATATCATTTTGATACCTTCTCTGTCAGAGTCCTAACATATCTAGAGTCTATTGGATTTCGAATTATAAAGTCCAACGACATAGTTCAAAGCCTTTTCAACTACCCATGATCGACACACACATTTATGTCATAGGGAATATTCCTTCAATACCATGCCATTAGGGTATGATCAAGTATAATCTTTCATCACCTCCTATGATAGGAATCCCATGGTCCCACCTATTAGGCACGTGCCCCTATCATGTCGACATACAAACCCATGAAAAATATAGAATATTCCTCGATCCTTTTCCTTCAGAGTACAAATAACCCCTGAACTTTCTTGCTTCGATGCATTCGAATTCGATATCTAGATTTTTGAATTTAATCCCCTCCCTTGATTCCATTATGAAGAACTGGGAAACCCCATCTTAAATCGCATTAATGACAAAGATTGTGAATTGATTTTGAAATGATCCTCATACACATGTGATTTATTATGCTTTTAAGGATGATCTAATACATATGAATTGGCTCTAAACCCTCATTTTACAACCTATTTTCCTTTGTAAGCTGGTAAAATGCTCTTCTTTCTTTGATTAGCTCAGTGATACTCTGAAACCATCCTTTTTGGTTGAATTTTAGGTATTACGTTCTTTTAAAATGGCATGTAAATTTTTCCTCACCCCTCTGTATACTGTACGTTTTAGGTTCCTAAGGAAAAAAATTTCCATTGAAGCTAGGACTGGGATCAAGGGGGTAGAATATTGGTACTTATGCAAATAATTCTCTTCTATTAGGGTGTATGGCACCACTGGGGCCCCACATCTCTTACCCTAATTTGTCCCAGATCATCTTCTAATGAGATAAAATGCTTACCATACCATGGGAACAAGGGTTACTTCACTACTTTTGAGTAGTATAAATAAACTATGGCCCGTGTTTCGAGTCCACATAGGGAGTTACACCATTTCTAATGGCCCTCATGAAAGAAAAGAGATGATTCTATACAATATGTGTGCCTATGCCTAGGAGATCCAAAAGGCCATGATCCACATGAGCTTTCAGTTAGCCACATCAGTTATGTTGGTCTCACCCATTTTAACATCCATGTGGTTGATTTATAAGAAGATAGGTTTAAACGATTCCTCTTCTATGAAGAGGTCCTACAAAAGTTACCCATGGATGCTTCCAAATAGGAACTTGAATATGAGCAGGAAGAAATGAAGAGGGTAACAATTAAATTTTTTTAGAGACTTCTCCAACAAGAACATGAAAAGGTGAACATCAAAGAACAAGAAAAGGTTAGGAAGGCAGAGGAGTTAGAACAAAAAATACTTCAAGTAGAGGAAGAGTACTGGAAAAGGCAAGACGAGGAGTAAAGAATAAAAAGAGAAAATGAAATAAAAGTAGAGTAGGATATCCTTCAAAATAATAAAGCTGAGGAAGAGGCGAAACAATTGGCTGATGAGGTAGAGGCTAGAAGGATGGATGATAAAGCAGAGGCCAAACAATTGGACAAGGATACCGAGGCTCAAAGGAAGGAAAAAGAGTTGTTGAAACAAAAACAATCACAAGAATTTAGAAAGACTCCAAACACCCGATCAATGCCCAATTTGTCTATTATAAACATACCCCCACAAGACTACACTCCCATCAATGCCATCCCAGGTGATTCTTCCTTCTCTTCGCAAGCTCTGAATTTTGAAGGAACTGTAGTAGCCATCAAACATTATTATTATGATGAAAAAATAAAAATCATTGAGAAGATATCAAACAAAAGAAAAATAGGAGAAGCCACAAAGTACAAGTCATATGCAGGGAGAATAGTAGAGTGGAAGGATGGGCCTGACCCATAAGAGAATGTTGTTCAAGCAACCTCTACTCTCCATGATTTCACCAGGCTAAATGCCTCATCTTTTCTTGAAGTGACCAACACCTTAAGCATGACCAAGACCAGGATCATAGAGTTGGAAAAGTAATTGAAAAATGTGAAAGACGAGCTCACTTCAGAGTTTGAGAAAGCCACAAAAGTGGCTGATGCTCTCAACATATAAAATCTAAACAAGGAATTGAAAATTCATAGATATGGGATGAACACTGAGTTCGAGAAAAAAGATACAAAACCAACAAGATACCCATGCTAGAGAACTAGGGTTTGAAAGACAAAGGAAAACAAAATCTCTAGAAGAAAACAAGGCATTGACATTCACTGTGGAAATTGTCAAGGCCCAAGCATTGGAGATAAATGAGAAAATGGAATCAAAACAGAAAGAGTTCCTAAAACTTCTCAGTAATATCCAAGCCGATCGGGATGACAAGTTAAGGCTACAAGACATGATGATGGAAATTCACTGACGACATTAGGAAGCAAATGAGGCCTTTGAGAAAATTCTCAATTGGAAGGAAATGTGCGACACACCCTTGACTACACTACCATGGTATGCAAGAAAAGGAAGGATCATGCATCGTATTTTGTTTGACACTTGGAAACCTTTCTTGGAGAATATTTAAATCAACCAATAAGCCTTAAATAATGCTTGTGTGAATATGTGAAGTAGCTGAAATAATTTCATCGAGGGATTCAAAATGCAACCGTTGTCCCCCATCGATTAAGCAACACCTGTCACTACAAGAATCACTAAGGTGGAAGAGTGCTAGTGAGATAACAAGGTAAGCATTGAAATTTTGACTCATGTCAGAAAATAATCCCTGTAAGAACACTTGTTAAATCCTTCCAAACTCATCAGCATAACCCAACACTTTATGAAGAGCACATCCAAGGAGTTACATAATGATGTGTCCGCTAAAGTTTGCAATGGGGAATTAATGATTGAAAAAATGAAATCAAGCAATCTAGAAGACATTATGAAGGATTATTCCCTCTGGGAAGAATATCAAAACCAAATGCATGAGAAAAAGAATTCGTAATGACAAATTTTTGTAACTGCTCCAGATGTCTCACTTTTTTTGTTTTATAATTTTATTTTCAATTAGGTATATGAAGAGTAATTTTTGAAAGCTACCCCGGGCCCATGATAGAACCAAGAGAATGTAAACCATCACTCTAATATTATATAAAAGGAGGACTGCCCATAGAACGAGCCTTTTTGTTTTCGTATGTAGCGGGACAATACTATTACTTGAAGTTAATTGGAACCAAAAATACTTTTTGAAGATTGTGGTGTTAATGTGTATGGATGAGATTTTTCTATTTATGCATGTTTATCTCTACGATATGTGAATTTTGTTTTTATGAAATACTTCTGAACTAATTTTCATATGTTTACAGTTACCATAATTTTCACTTTAAGTGCAACGACAATATGATCAGTTAGGAAATCAATTATTGGTTTCTAACTTATTGTATTGTTAAGCTTTCATGTTTCTTACTTATATGAATTATTTCTGCACAAGTAATACAAACATTTCCTTCCACTTATCTTTTAGTTTGCTCCTGATCAGGAATGGTTAGAATAGAGTAGAATAGAAGTGCATATTAAGACTATAGATACTCATCTTACCTTAGAAGTAGTTCTTTAGAGTTTTAATTCATCTGCGAACATTTGGTTCTCAAATTCATATTTAGATAGTAAATTAGTTAGATTGGTAACCAGGCCATAATCTGGTCAGAAATTCCATTACAAACGAGAGTGGGTCTAATTTGGACCTTCCATCAGGCATTTTCCCTTACCTGTTTGAACGGGTCATTTCTGGCCCGTAAAAAAAAATGGCGCTAGAAGGAGGGCCATAGAACTGATTGGCTGCAAAGAGAAACAAAAACCCTTCCCGTTCTATTCTGCAAGTTATCACTTCCTTATCTAATGATTCCCATTCACCTTATTCTGAGCACACTACACTTCCATTGTCGTACGCTGTGAATACACCAACTCAGGCTAGTACTCAACGTGTTTCCACTCATCCCAAGTTTGCATTTTCTTCACCTCAACCCTACATATTAACCATCCTATAGGTTAATACCATTCTGTGGCAATCCTAGGAATATGTGAACCACGACTTAACTATACAACTGAGCATACAAATGGGATAACTTCACATTGACTATTCACTGCCTCAAGTTTAGGAAGATCCTCACAATGAAGATCTCTTCTTTACCGACCCTTACACATAACAAGAAAATACTTCTATCAGAATCCCTAGATATCATGTGCCTCAAGATATATCAGATTTTGAAGATACCTATGATTTTGACCTTGAATTTTGCATACTAGATGATGGTGCTGGTGGTAGACCTCCCTATCCTTTTGAATCCCCACCTTATACACCAAGAAACGAGTTAGAAGAAGACTCCGAGGAAGAAGAGGAACACAAAATTGAACCTAAAAACAACTTGATCCAGATAATCTTGTACCAACCTCCAAACATGGCTGGGGATAATGCTAATCAAAATCCCCCTCTCTATCAACCTTGGTTGGTCCCTAATGCAGTATCCATACAAGGGATTGTGCATGACATGCCAAAACATACAGAGAATTTTTTACCAAAATTTGACCCTGACAGAAAAGATTCGGTTGAAGAACATGTTAAGAAATTCTTACTTTCCATAAGACTCCAAATCATTCGGCACAAAGATGTTGTTTGTCGATTGTTCCCCCTTACATTTGAGAATAGAGCCTCTACATTGTTATTCTCTTTAGAAGAAGCCTCCATCACTGACTAGAGAACATTCAAAACTATCTTCCTTAGGAAGTTTGGAGAAAATAACACACCAACAAGGCTAGTCCTAGAACTGTCAAGAGTCAAAATGGATTCCAAGGAATAAGTGAATGATTACAATAAACGCTTCCTTACTCTACTGAGATGCATCCCACGAGCCTATAAACCTGCTCACTACAAAAAAACAGGCCATTAGCACCTAGATTAGTGCCATAATTTAGTGCATGAATTGGGCCGATTGGATGGCACAAAATCTGATGCTAAATGATGTGTTCACTTGGGTTCCAGATTCAATGCCTAGTTTAGCGCCTAGTTTTGATCCTTCTTTAGCGCATGGTTTTTCTCCTAATTTAACGCCTAGTTTTTCTCCCGGTTTAGCACCTAGTTTTTCTCCTAGTTTAGCGCCCTGTTTAGATCTTGATTTAGCACCCAGTTTAGTTCCTAATTTAGCACCTAGTTTAACACCTATTTTAGCTCCTGGTTTAATGCCTAGTTTAGCGCAGTTTAGCTCCTAGTTTAGCGCCTAGTTTAGTGCTTAGTTTAACACCTAGTTTAGCTCCCGGTTTAGTGCCTAGTTTAGTTCTTGGTTTAGCTCCTAGTTTAGCACCTAGTTTAGTTCCAGGTGTGGCACCTAATTTAGCTCCTGGTTTACCTCTTGGTTTAGAGCCTAGTGTAGCTCCAAGTGTAGCTCCTAGTTTAGGTCTTGGTTTAGCACCTAGTTTAGTTTTTAGTTTAGCTCCTAGTTTATCTCTAGGTGTGGTACCTAATTTAGCTCCTGGTTTAACGCCTAGTTTAGCTCCAGGTGTGGCACCTAGTTTAGCTCCCAATCATGCTTCCTATTTTGCTTCTAGTGTAGCGTCGAAAATATCTTCTAGTTTGGCTTCCAAATTAATGCCAAGATGTGCTTCCATTATTGCATCTTTTTTTGCTTCCAGAATTGCTTCCTTGTTAGCTCCATGGTTTTCTTCCTTTTAGTTCCAAGGTTTTCTTCTCTTTTAGCGTCTAGTTTTGCTTCTTTTTTAGGTCCAGGGTTTGCTTCCTTTTAGTGTTGGGATTTGCTTCTTAATTAGCATCCATTTTTGCTTGTTGTTAAGCAACCAATTTAACTTCCTACTTAGATCCATAAATAGCTCCAAGTATGGATTCAAATTTAATGTCGAGTTTTATTTCCATTTTAGAGCCACATTTTGCTTCCATTTTAACAACTCATGTTGCATCCTTTAGAGCTTCCATTAAGTAATTTAACTTTTTTATTTCAATTTAATTATTTAAATATATCATGCATCTTAAAAAAATTATATTATTATAGAGTAAGTCATATTGCATTTGAAGTATTTTATATGATAGATTTTCTACATAATTTTTAGGGAACTAGACATCCATACAAACTAACAACATCATTATACTTATTAAATCTCCATATATATAAAATACACAACATATAAAATATATATATATATATATATATATATATATATATATATATATATATATATATATATAATTAAAACTAATAAAATATATCAATATTAGATAAGTATCATGTCAAACAACTTATATATATAATATTGATAAGATCATCATCATATATAACTACAACAAGTGAAAGTCAAATATGACAATAGATCAATAACATGTCAGAATGATACATGGACAAAAATCGATGTAAGTTAAAATGATATATGTCCAAATGATATAATTCAAAATGATAAATGATGTAACTCAAAATGATACATGTCAAAATGATACAAGTCAAGATGATATATTTCCAAATGATATAAGTCAAAATGATAAATGTCAAAATGATAAAATTCAATGATATGGTATTGCAAGTGAAAATGATACATATGATAGTAAACATGAAAATAGGCATCATAACGATATATCAACAATGATCCATGATGGAGTCTATATGATCAATGTCACTGACTACTACCAACAACTAGGTCATCATCATTATCTTGATCATCATCAATGTGGTCATCATCGTCATCATTCACAGTGTCTTCTTCATCTGCATCATCATCATTGTCTCCCATGTCTATATTAGACCCATTATAATATGGATCTATCTCATGAGGATCAACTAGATCTTCTGAAGGACCCATGTTCTACAAAAAAGAATATTCAAAATGAAAAGTTATTATTTATTTCATGCAATATTTAATTTTTGTCTTATATTTCTAATATTACAACATCTGAAATGAAACCATAATCATATTACATCATATAAAAGTGCACATACCATAATAAAATTTCATATAAGTTACAAATTAGAAGTCATTCCAATGATGTAAAACATGAAACAATTCCAATAAACGTTAGTAAAGATCATACAAAAATTTGTTATACATTTTAACTATCAGTTATAAATTCTATTACATAACCGTAAGTGCCAACCCTCTCCATTTTGTGCTATATATTATTATGTTTTCCTATTAAAATCCTTTGAGAGTTAATTGGTCTATATATCTTATTCTCTTATATTTCACAAATTAATATTTTTCTAGGACATTTTGGCCCACTGTAATATGCTTCAAAGGTCCTTTGATAATTAACTAGTTAATAGGTAATTTTGAAGATGCTCTCGATACTCATTCAACTAGACCACATACAATTGTCAATCCTTCCAAAGAAAAAAATCAAGACATAAATCCCTAAAGGGTCGAAAATTATGACAAAAATGTAATAAAAGGTGTAAAGGTGTATTTCATTTCCTTGCCTTGCCATGCCATTCCATGTCATGTCATGCATTGGATTACCTTTCCTTGCCATTCATTTCCTTGCCTTACCATGACATGTCATTCCATGCCATGTCATTCCTTGCCTTTGCATGCCTTGCCATGCCATCCCTTGCCTTGTCATACCATGCATTGCCTTCCCTTATCATGCCATGCATTGTATTGCCTTGCCATGCCATGCCATGACTTTCCTTTTTCATGCCTTGCCTTTCCATTCCCTAATTTTCCATGCCATGCCATGCCATGCCATGCCTTGTCATTCCATGCCATGCCATGCCATGCCTTGCTATCGTATGGTATGTCTTTCCTTGCCATGCCTCTCCATACCATGCCTTATCTTTCCATACCATGCATTTCCATACCATGCCTTTCCATATCATGACTTGCCTTGCCTTGCGATGCCATGCCATGTCATTCCTTTCCTTTGCATGCCTTTCCATGCCATACCTTGCATTGGCTTTCCTTTCCATGCCATGCATTGCCTTTCCATGCCATGTCTTTGCATGCCTTGCCTTGCCTTTCCTTTCCATGCCATGCCTTGCCTTTGCCATGCCATGCCATGCCATGCCATTCCATGCCATGCTGTTCCATGCCATGCCATTAATTTCCATGCCATGCCATGCCTTTGTATCATATGGTATGCCTTTCCATGCCATGCCCCTCTATACCATGCCTTGCAATGCCATGCTTTGTCTTTCCATACCATGCCATACCTTTCCATGCTGTGCCATTTCTTGCCTTTGCATGCCTTTCCTTTCCATGCATTTCCATGCCATGTCATGCCATGCCTTGCCATGCCATGCCATGCCTTTCTATCGTATGGTATGCCTTTCCATGCCATGCCTTGTCTTTCTATACCATGCCTTGCCTTGCTATGCTATGTCATGCCTTTCCTTTTCATGCCTTGCCATAACATGCCTTTCATTGCCTCACCTTGCCATGCCATGCCATGCCATGCATTTCCTTTGCATGCATTTCCTTTCCATGCCATGCCTTTCCATTCCATTCCTTTCTATGGTATACCATTCCTTTCCACATCATACCATGATATGATTTCATCTAGAACACCCCTTAATCACAGGTGCCATGCCTAAGAAGTTGCTTTACTCATTGATATCGAGAACTAGTGTTTTGATCAGTTTGAAGCAATGAAGCATTTGTATTAAGGGGTCCAATTTATGCAATTATCCCTCAGGAGGGATTGGATAATTTGGTCACCTATTCCATGCCTAAAAAATCTTGCAACATCTCACAGAATTAAAAAATGTTGCTCCATTAGGATTTTATGCCCTAAGGAGGAATTGGCCAAGAGTCCCAGAAATGGTTTGGGATGTGACTTGCAACTAGGAATATAATGAAAAATAAGACTCAAATTGAGGAACCATCATCTCCGTTGGATTCCTAACATAGGATTTTAGCTAGATCACCCCCCACTCCTGGGTCCCAGGCCTCGAAGTTATTTTTTTCATTGATTTTGAGAACTAGGGTTTTTCCCAGTAAGAAGCAAAGAAACATTTGGATTTAGGGGTACAATTTATGAAACCATGCCTTGGGAGTGGATGGAAAATGTAGTCAACCAGTCCATGACTAAACAAGCTTGCAAAATTTTACGAAATTAAAAAATGATGCTCCATTAGGTTTTTATTCCCTGAGGAGGAATTGGCCAAGAGTCCCTGAAATGGTTTGGGATGTGACTTGAAACTGGAAATATAACGAAAAAAGAGACTCTGATTAAGGAACCTTCATCTCCATTGGATTCTTGGTATAGGATTTCAGCTAGATCACCCCTCACTCTCGGGTCCCATGCTTGATAAGTTGTTTTTTTCATCGATTTTGAGAACCAGGGTTTTGCTTAGTAAGACACAAAACAACATTTAGATTTAGGGGTCCAATTTATGAAACCATGCCTTAAGAGTGGATGGACAATGTTTTCACCTAGTCCATGCCTAAACAAGCTTGCAACATCTCACATAACTCAAAAATGATGCTTCATTAGGTTTTTATGCCCTAAGGAGGAATTAGCCAAGAGTCCCTGAAATGGTTTGGGATGCGACTTGCAACTGGGAATATAAAAAAAACCAAGACTCATATTGAGGAATCATCATCTCTGTTGGATTCCTGGCATAGGATTTCAGTTAGATTACCCCTCACTCCCGGGTCCAATGCCTCTAAAGTTGTTTTTTTCATTGATTTTGAGAATTAGGGTTTTGCTCAGTAAGAAGCAGTGCAACATTTGGATTTAGGGGTCGATTTTATGAAATCATGTCTTGGGAGAGGATGGACAATGTGGTCACCTATTCCATGCTTAAAAAATCTTGAAACATCTCACATAACTCAAAAATGTTGCTCCGTTAGGTTTTTATGCCCCAAGGAGGAATTGACCAAGAGTCCCTGAAATGGTTTGGGATGTGACTTGCAACTAGGCATAAAATGAAAACTGAGACTTGGATTGAGGAACTGTCAACTCCAATGGATTACTGGGATAGGATTTGAGCTAGAGAACCCCTCACTCCTAGGTGCCATGCCTCACAAGTTGCTTTACTAATTGATTTTGAGAACTAGTGTTTTGCTTAGTTTGAAGTAATGCGACATTTGGGTTAAGGGGTCCAATTTATGAAACCATCCCTTGGGAGAGGATGCATAATGTGGTCACCTATTCCATTCCTAAACAAGCTTGCAACATCTCACGAAATTAAAAAATGTTGCTCCATTAGGTTTTTATGCCCTGAGGAGGAATTGGCCAAGAGTCCCCGAGATGGTTTGGGATGCGACTTACAATTGGGAATATAATGAAAACCAAGACTTAGATTGAGGAACCATCATCTCTGTTGGATTCCTAGCATAGGATTTCAGCTAGATCACCCCTCACTCCTGGGTCCATTGTCTCGGAAGTTGTTTTTTTCATCGATTTTGAGAACTAGGGTTTTGATCAGTAAGAAGCAATGCAACATTTGGATTTAGGGGTCAAATTTATGAAACCATTCCTTGAGAGTGGATGGATAATTTTGTCACCTAGTCCATGTCTAAACAAACTTGCAACATCTCATAGAACTCAAAAATGTTTCTCCGTTAGGTTTTTATGCCCCGAGGAGGAATTTGCAAAGAGTGTCTGAAACAGTTTGGGATACGACTTGCAATTGGGCATAAAATGAAAAAATGAGACTCAAATCGAGGAACCGTCAACTTTGATGGATTACTGGGATAGGATTTCATCTAGAGAACCCCTCAATCCCATGTTCCATGCCTTAGAAGTTGCTTTACTCGTTGATTTCGAGAACTAGTGTTTTACTTAGTTTGAAACAATGCAACATTTGGATTAAGGGGTCCAATTTATCAAAATATCGCTTGAGAGTGGATGGATAATGTGGTCTTCTTAAACAATCTTGCAACATCTTATAGAACTCAAAAATGCTGCTCCGTTAGGTTTTTATGCCTTGAGGAGGAATTGGACAAGAGTCCCTGAAATGGTTTGGGATGTGACTTGCAACTGGGAATATAATGAAAAATGAGACTCATATTGAGGAACCGTCCTCTCTGTTGGATTCCTGGAATAGGATTTCATGGATTTAGGGGTCCAATTTATGAAACCATGCCTCAGGAGCGGATGGAAAATGTGGTCACCTAGTTCATGCCTAAACAAGCTTTCAACATCTCACAGAACTAAAAAATGCAGCTCCGTTAGGTTTTTATGCCCTATGGAGGAATTGGCCAAGAGTGCATGAAATGGTTTGTTATGCGACTTGCAACTTGACATACAAAAAAAAAAAAAAAGAGACTTGGATTGAGGAACCATCGACTCTGATGGATTACTGGGATATTATTTTAGCTCAAGCACCCCTCACTCCCGGATGCCATGCCTCAGAAGTTGCTTTACTCATTGATTTCGAGAATTAGTGTTTTACTTAGTTTAAAGCAATGCAACATTTGGATTAAGGGGTTCAATTTATGAAACCGTCCCTTGGGAGCGGATGGATAATGTGGTCACCTAGTCCATTCCTAAACAATCTTTCAACTTCTCATGGAACTCAAAAATGCTACTCCATTAGGTTTTTATGCCCTAAGGAGGAATTGGTCAAGAGTCCCCAAAATGGTTTTGGATGTGACTTGCAACTTGATATATAACGAAAATCGAGACTCGGATTGAGGAACCGTTGTCTCCGTTGGATTCCTGGCATAGTATTTCAGGTAGAGCACCCCTCACTCCTAGGTCCAATGCCTCAAAAGTTGTTTTTTCATCGATTTTTAGAACTAGGGTTTTGCTTAGTAAGAAACAATGAAACATTTGGATTTAGGGGTCCAATTTATGAAACCATGGATCGAGAGAGGATGGACAATGTGGTCACCTAGTTCATGCCTAAACAATCTTGCAACATCTCACATAACTCAAAAATGCTACTCCGTTGGGTTTTTTATGCCCCAAGGAGGAATTGGCCAAGAGTGCCTGAAATGGTTTGGGATGTGACTTGCAACTAGGAATAAAATGAAAACCAAGATTCAGATTGAGGAATATTCGACTCTGATGGATTACTAGGATAGGATTTCATCTATATCACCCATCACTCCTGGGTGCCATGCCTCAAAACTTGGTTTACTCATTGATTTTGAGAACTAGTGTTTTGCTCAGTTTGAAGCAATGCAACATTTGGATTAAGGGGTTCAAATTATGAAACCATCCCTCGGGAGCGGACGGATAATGTGGTCACCTAGTCCATGACTAAATAAACTTTCAACATCTCACATAACTCAAAAATGCTACTTCGTTAGGTTTTTATGCCCTAAGGAGGAATTGGCCAAGAGTTCCTGAAATGGTTTGACATGCTACTTTCAACTGGGCATATAAAGAAAACCGAGACCTAGATTGAGCAATTGATCCAAAAATGATAAAGACTTGTATTATTGAAAATATTTGCAAGTTTTAATTCAAGTGTTCTTATGCAAATGGATCAATTTTGCAAACACAACTTTTATAGAAATAACACATTCAAGATGCATATAAACAACAAAAAATAACAGTGAACAAAAAACACATAACACATCAAATGATAAAGGAGTTCACCCCTCTCTTGGGCTACATCTCCTGGTCCAACTTCCAATGGATCTTTTGTATTATTTTCTCAAAGTGATAAAATATGTGCTTTACGATGCTAAAAATTCCAAATAGATGGCTCCAATGGCTTCAGAACGTCCAAAAACCCCTAGCAGGGATTTTTCGGCACCTCATTTGGCCAAAAATTGAAGAAGATAGGCTTCTTGGAAGTTCCCCTTCAAACTTTCTATCTTTGGATTGCCAAAATACACCTCTGTCTCCTCAACCTAGCCCCAACACACATATTTGTGTTAAAACCCAGCACCGGGCACAACCACAAAACGATGCAAACTGTAGGACGGTTAGGGCGCGCCCAGCCCCTAACCGTCAAGTCCATGGGCATATGAGTCATGTGACCGCACACTCATAGGGAAAGGGGCTACATTTTAAAACATATGGTAAATGGTTTGGAACGCATGCTGTGCCAGTGGTTACATTGCAAACATATATGACTGGGGGCCGGAGCTAAGACCCGACCCGAACCACGCCCCATATAAAAACTATTGCAACTTATATACATTGTTTAACATATATATAATAAGAATCACATGTGGGTGCGTTGGTTGGGCAACCCTTCCCAAGGCTCTTCCCCTGCCCGAAGGTCGCGGGGTTGAGTCCTACTGACTATCAAAATTTTAGACCACCTTCTAGGTGACACGTGGAGGCCATTGATTGGGCCACGTGTCACCATTCCATTCGCCGCAAACATGCCACGTGTCATACACCAATTTGTCCACACGATTGCCAACCAACACCTACCATGTGTCGTATGGCCCTACCACATGTTGTACGACCCTGCCATGTGTCATACGGCCCTGCCACGTCAGCATGCATACGGACTGTACAGACTACACAGTCAACACACATTTTTTTTGCCTATTTGACGATTTGAACACAATGCGACATCTCTCTCATTTGACGTCTGTTTGAACCCAATCAAGTTGCGTTGGGTTTGTGATGACGAGGCCTATGCACCCATTTGATTTGAAGCGATTCCGAGCACTCTGAATTTTGAGCAAAATTTGATCCCCTGGATCACACCTGCCCATTGGAAAGCTTTTGGACCTCCAAAAGACTATTTTCAGTCTATTTGAAGATGAGGGTATAATTCCCTCACCTTTCCAACCTCAATCCACTTGGCTTTTCTTGGATTTGTGCCTTTAAGACCAATTCGAAGATATTCCACATTTCCTCGTTTTGAAGTCCTCATTCTCCTGTCAAGGATTGTGTCTTCATGTAGTTCTGTAAGATATTATGG
>JZKD02S0192575.1:0-22551 GCA_000966675.3 Picea glauca | reverse complement strand
ATATAACTTTTAACTTCTTGACTTTCCCCCCTTCAGTGTGAGACTATGACCTAGTGGGGGTGCCCAGGCCACTGAGTCTCCTCATCACCTCTCTAAGAGGTGGGGGAAATTACACCATCAACTAATACCTTGCGTGTTTATGTTATCTTATGTTTCCCCTTTTCTTACTGAGAATCTTTTCACTGCTTTCTTGAGGATCCATGGGTGAATCATCTCAAATGTTTCAACATTGGATTTTAACTCTTGCTAGATACTTTCACCCTCTGGGCCTTTAGCCCCTTCTTCCCACAAGGTAAGGTACAACCTTTCCTAGTGTATCCAATCCCAATTCCCAAACAAGGATAAGGGAGATGAAAGGAATATAGATGGAAAATGGTAAGTATGGAGGGAACAGACGATGAATTTTCATAGATCCACCCAGTAGCAACCCATCCTAAAGGGAAATCAACTTAATAGGGCACCATGTCACCCTTCCAGTTATGAACGAGGCAAAGAGAATAATTTCCAAGAAAACATCATGAAATGAAGAAGGTTTCAATACAATATATTCAAGTGCTTCAACAATCAAAGTGATACATATCATGGTACCCAGACTCATTACCTCATGGAGCAAGACTCACCACTACTTCAAGACAAGGTTGGTGGTGGATACTGCTACTGGTGATAAGTGGACTGCACTGAAGAAAAGAGGGGTCCTTTGGGACCATGCTCAAGTCATCTAGCTCTCGGTATTCCATGTCTAGGACTTGTGGGCCTCGAGACATGATCTACTTAGTTATCCCTAGGCTAGGGGATAATAGGTTCCCTTTCTTTGGAAACTGCTGCTTCATGTGTTTCCTTCTTTTTCTTTAACTCAGGACATTGGTTCTTGTAGTGACCATATTTTCAACTGTTGAAGCATTGTATTTTTGACATATCATTTTCTTGATTTGGTTTCTTCCTTGAGCCAAACTTCTTCTTATTCCTGAATTTCTTGAACTTTGTTGTGTAGGTTTGATCATCATCTTTCTTTTGGGATTTATTTTTTGTGCTAATCCTTGATTCTTCTTGTGCACAATAGGTCCAAAGTTATTCGAATGTAGGATACTCAGTTCTTGTATTCATGCTAGAGGAAAATGCATTCCATGTCTTGGGAAGACCATTAAGTACTATATTTACTAGTTCCTTTTCTGAAATGATTTCCTCAATAGCTTGTAGTTGATCTCTTAACTAAGAGATTCTTACAAAGTATGATGTTATGCTATCATCGTTATTCGTCTTCATGTCACAAAGTTCATTCTTCAGGCTCATCACTTGTCCAATATTTATGACTGAGAAGAGGTTGGTTATGGCATCGTACATCTTCTTAGATGAGTCAAGATGAGAAATGTAGGGCATCAAATGGTCCTTTACAGATTCCACTATGATGCTCATAACATTGATGTCATTGTCCTTGAATTTCTCCATAACTACAACGTTTTGAGGTTCCTTCTCTTTTCCCGCTTCAAACTGTGGTTCCATGATCTTGCCTTTCACGATATCCAATACTTTATTCTTGGAAAGGATGAGGTCAATCCTTGTCTTCCATGCTCTGAAGTTAGAATCCCCTTCTAACTTGTTTTCTGACTTCATAGAGTAGGTCATGATTTCTTTGACTTGGTCAACCTTTGACTTTGACCAAAAACTCAAACTTGGCACCTTGGTTTGTTGAGAGTACTAGGAGGTGCGCTAGGATAGGGCACACTAGGTTATCCAATAATTAGGTCAAGGGCTTCACTTAAGGTGCCTCAACACGAGGGTTAGGATTTCATTGCTGCAACAAAAACTTTGACTGCAATTGCAACTGAGCAAATCCTCCCAATCTACCTTCCAGTGGTTAGACTGTTCGAAGATAGTGTGGGCCCATAACTTGTTAGAATAATAGGTGTGCTCGTTTCACCATAGAAAATATAGCAATATTGTCACCCAACCATAGGCACAAAGGCCACCCCCGAGCACCTTAAACATGACAGATAGAATAATTCTGGAAGCAAACCCTAGAACCAATAACCAACCAAGGTAGCATAATTCTCTCCAAAGCTAGTGTACCGAGCAGAGAGTCCAAACCATAACCAAGAAGAAAGTCCAATCATAACCAAATACCAAGACACCATTGCGACATATGTAGCTCTCCTCCAGTCATGCAAACCACTTTTCCTTATGCAGTTGCGAGAGTGAGTGTGACAAATGAGCTCTAGCGCCCTCTTATTTATAGTCCTCCAAGTGACCTAACTGGGCCGACTTCTACTTCTAGAGGATAATAATTAATTTAAATTATTATCTTGGGATGACTTGTCTTCTAAGGTTATTTCCTAACCTTCTAGGGTTTCTCTTGCTTCCCAGAATATTCTAGACTCGTCAAAGTTTACACGTAGAGGTTAATACCTCCCACGACTACCATAATATCAACACATCAGTCGGTCAAGTAGTTGACAAGTCTGTTGGTTGGAAAGTGTTGAATTTTCACTATGCTAGGCTCAAGCATGAGGTTTATTTCATTTAGCATGTACTTGAACCATAAACAAATGCAACTACACCATACACAAGTGCTGCAATAACCAAGATCACAAGAAGAATTACCATGCACAAGATACACAAGATTTATCCTGGTAAACCCTTCTACTCAAGGGAAGAAAACCCAACAATCCTTTTCTATATTCTCAAGAGAAGATCCCCCAACCATAAAACCCTAATGCACACAAGAGGGTTCTCTACAACCTTGAAACTAGCGCCCAAGAGAGGTGCACACTTCAACCTTAAATGCACTTGCTGAAATTATGAAATTACATGTGTGAGTGTGTGTTTCCTCAATGGGGAAATCACTTCTATTTATACTAGACCAAACACAACAATAGGTGTGTCTATTGGCACAACAGGGCCGACCTCAATAACTCAAAAATATAATTAATTATTACAATAAACCTTAATTATCTTTCACATATGGTGGGGTTGGCTTGTACCCTTTACATCATAATTAGGGTTACAAGTAAATCATACACTTAGACAATATAGCATGGGATCCACACGTCCACTAGTGCTTAGCCACTAGGGACACGTTCACCTGTGCTCATCCACAGGGATGCCATACTCAACAGATCTCTATCTCAATTGAGTCCACAGGAGAATCATCTGGAGTACCGTCTCAATCCTGACACAACTGAGTCCACAAGAGTACAAAGGCATGAGACCACATTGACTCAACTTCACACAGGGGCGAACGATACACCCATCACATGGTCACACCCAACATTGGGGCATGACTCAGCTCAGTCAAGAGGAGAACAATACACCCTATCACATGGGCACACCCAACACTGGGCTCTCTCACAGGTCGACTCAAATCAGTCACATAGGAGAATGTATCTTGGAGAATGTCACACAACGCTGTAATCATCAACACTCCCTCTTAGCTAGGGATGCATTCTCTACTAGGCCAAGTCTCTCACAGAAGTACTCAAACTTCTTCCTGGCAAGCGGTTTGGTGAAGATATATGCAATCTGCTCATGTGTAGGAAGGTACTGCACATGTACTGCTTTCCTCTGCACCTTGTCTCTGATATAATGGTATTTGATCTCAATGTGTTTAGATTTATCATGAAACACATGATTCTCAGACAACTTTACACAGCTCTAGTTATCACAATGAATAATGGTAGAATCCATCTCATGATCAAATAAATCTATAAGGATATTGTGAAGCCACACTGCTTCACAAACTGCCACACTCAATGTTATATACTCTGCTTCTGCGGTACTCAAAGCCACATATCTATGTTTCCTACTGCACGAGGAAACCATGGCAGACCCCAAGGTAAAACAACAACCATATGTTCTCTTCCCATCCACTGTGATCCCTGCCTAATCTTCATCATCATATCCCTGCAATCTCATGTCTACACCAGAGGCATATCTCAGGCCATATCCTACTGTGCCTTGTAGATATCTCAATACATGCTTTGCTCCTATCCAGTGAGTTTGTCTCGACTGACTGAGTACATTCATTGCATAGCATATATCAGGTCTGGTGTTAACCAGATACATCAATGACCCAATCAACTGTCGATATAGATGTGGATCAATCTTGCCTGAATCAGTAGAAGCCTCGTTCATTTTCTTCAGATCCATCACCATCGGTGTAGGCATGGATTTGCAATCTGTCATACCGAATTTCTTCAATATATCCACTATATATTTTCCTTGACTCAAGAAAATCTCATCAGTCCTCTGCCATAATTCTAGTCCCAAGAAGTAGTGCATCATACCCATATCCTTCATCTCAAATTCAAAAGTCAATGCACGCTTGCATTCAACAATAAGTCTTTTTTAACCGATGAGGAATAAGTCATCAACGTACAAGACCAAGATCAGGAACTCATCTCCAACAATGTGATAATATAGGTTTGGATCAACAACATTCTTGCTGAAGCCCAAACTCATCAGGAATCCATCCATCTTCTCGTACCAAGCACAAGGTGCCTGTTTTAGTCCATACAAGGCTTTCTTAAACCTGCACACATGATATTTCTGCTCATGTATCACAAATCCATCTGGATGATCGATGTAAACCTCTTCCTCAATCTCACCATTGAGAAATTTTGTCTTTACATCCATCTGATGTAGTTTCCAACCCATGGATGCAGCTAGTGCAATGATAGTACTGATGGAAGTATATCAGGCTACAAGAGAAAATGTCTCCTCATAATCAATTCCCTCCACCTATGAAAATCCACTAGTCACAAATCTTGCTTTTTATTTCTTGACACTTCCATCAGGTGCATGCTTGATATTATAGATCCACTTGGAAGTCACTACAGACTTCCCTTTTGGTATCGAAATAATATCCCACACCATTCTTCATGATGGACTGATACTCTTATGTCATGGCATCTTGCCATACCTACTAACCTGTTGCTTCTCCATGAAAAGAAGGCTTAGTATCAATGATGTGGCTCATGGATGAAACGTAGCTCGAAAATCTCTGGGGTCTCTTGCTCTCTTGGAATGTGCCTCGAGGAGCTGTATTTCTCTCTTCCTCCCACAGAGTTTGTCGAGCCCAAGTAGGCCTTTTATGGCCTACTGCAATGTCTCTGGGAATATCAACTGGAGAAACTGGATCAACTGGATCGACTGGATCGACTGAATCAATGGATGTCTCCCTATGAACTATCGAAGGGGGAGAAGGTACTTTCTCTTACTTTTTCTCAAATAGTTTGACTCCCTCTAAAGTCTGAAGTATAGACATCTTCCTTTTCTTGTGTTGCTAACCTGGAGACATCCCATGTCTTCTCAGGTCCTCTATTGACTCTACAGTACTTTGTTGGCCTCCCGTACTAGGAAAATAACCAAGATGGCCTCCCTTAGGGATAACAACGACAATGGCCTCCTGTACTAGGATAATAACCAACCAAGAAAATTTGGACTCTGTAATATACCAGAGATAAAAAGTATGCAGAACAGAAATAAAATGCTAGAAATGGGAGAATAATAACAATATAACTAGAATAATCACCACAATAACACTGAAATGATATAATAATAACAACATAAATAACACTTTGATTCTAAGAGCAATGTTCACGGGCCTCTTCAAGGGGGAAACCTCCAGTCGAGAAAATCTCTATTACAATAATATCCAAGCTAGGGTTCTCATACCCTCGACTCCTATTTATACTAAATATGTCTACCAAAAGAAGCACCTAGAGGAAGATCCTTCTAGAAGTGGAAGCTTCTATTAGGTCTTCTTACATTCGACTTATTCTATTTTATTGCAAGTCCTTATTAATATTGACCTTTATTACATCTGAATATATTATTCTACCTATGTGCGGGTTAGGACCCTAACATGTCCTCCCCCTTAAAAATAGCCTTGTCCTCAAGGATTGAGATGTGGAAATTGCTGGAGAATGGTAGTTGGTTCCCAAGTGGCATATGTTGGAGTTGTATCTTTCCACTAGATTAACACTTCCTTGATGGTTCTCTACCATAGGCAATACTCACACTGGTCCAAAACTGCTTGTGGTTGTAGCCAAATGGATCCTTCTTTGACTAACTCGGGAAGGTTGGTTTGAATTTGGCACTTAGTTCCGATCACCTTCTTTAAGCAGGAAACATGAAAAATAGGATGTAGCTTCGAATGACTGGGAAAAGCTAACTGATAGGCCACCTGTCCCACACTCTTGAGAACTGTATAAGGACCATAAAATTTGGGTGCTATCTTTTGACAATGCTCGACCTTGAGGGAATTCTTCTTGTAAGGTTGCAGGTGAAGAAACACATGATCCCCTTCTTCAAATTGACGTTCAGAGCGACCTTGATCTGCTTGTTTCTTCATGCGATTCTGTGCCATAACCAAATTCTCTTTGAGGGTACGGAGAATAGCCTCTCGAACTGTAAGTGTTTGGTCAACCGCCTGGACCTTCGAGACACCAGGTAAGTATGAGAGAACTAAAGGTGGCATCTTTCCATATATCGCTTCAAAAGGATTCATGTGTGTAGCTGTATGGTATGAAGTGTTGTACCACCATTCAACTAGGGGTAACCATTGAGCCCACTGATTTTTCTTTTCCGAGGCAAAACACCTCAAATATGTTTCCAAGCACTTGTTGACATTTTCTGTTTGACCATTAGTCTGGGGATGATATGTTGTACTGAGATGCAATTGGGTGCCTTTTAGCTTGAACAAGTCTTTCCAAAAATTTCTTGTGAAAGTGGGATCGTGATCAGAAACAATAGAGTGTGGCATGCCATGGAGCTTGAAGACCTGATCCATGAAAATTTGAGCCACCGTGGATGCTGTAAATAGGTGTTGAAGAGCGCAAAAATGAGCATACTTGAAAAGGTGATCAACAACCACCATGACGAATGATTTATTTCCTGATTTGGGTAAGCCTATAATAAAATCCATAGAGATTTCCTTCCAAATAGTAGGTGGGATCGGGAGTGGTTGTACTCTGCTCAGAGATTTGACTATTTCTCCCTTGTTGCGTTGACACACATCACATTTGGTGACAAAATTACGAATGTCCTGTTTCATACCATCCCAGAAAAAATAACGTTTGACCCTGTCATAGGTTTTGGTGAACTCGGAGTGCCCCGTTGTCGGTGTAGCATGAAGCTCAGAAAGTACCGTGGATTTAAGATTTGATTGTTTACTTAAATACAAATGAATTTTGTATCAAAGCTCATCATGGAGCCAAGAGTATTTAGGGGGAGCTGGAGCCATTCCCGGCGAGCAGCTTGGAGCCAATTTGGTACAATGAAGGAAAGAGAAAAAAGGGATCCTTCATCTTCATATTTACGGAAAAGTGCATCCGCAACCACATTTTCTTTGCATTTCATGTAAATGATATCATAATCATATCCAAATATCTTAGTTACCCATTTTTGTTGCTCCGGGGAGGAAATGCGTTGTTCCAAAAAATACTTGAGGCTTTGATGGTTTGTCTTAATTTGGAAGCGTTGCCCCGATAGATAGGGGCGCCACAAATCAATGACATGCAGAATAGACAACATTTTCTTTTCACAGATAGATTTGCCTAGATTTCTTTCAGATAGTTTCTTTCTGGTAAAGGCCAAAGGTCGACCCTCTTGCATAAGGAAAACACCGATTCCTTTCCCTGAAGCATCACATTCCAAGACAAAGTTCTTTGTGAAATCAGGAAGGGCCAGGAATGGAGTGGTGCACATGGCCATCTTCAAGGTTTGAAAATCTTGAGCAGTAGTTGGAGTCCAAGTGAAAGAGTTATTTTTTAGGAGAGCAGTGAGAGGTGCTGCAATCTTTCCGTAATTCTTAACAAACTTTCAATAATAACCTGTTAAGCCCAGAAATCCACACAATATTTTGAGAGTCTTTAGGTGAGGCCAGTCTTGCATAGCTTCAATCTTTTTAGGATCCACCTTGATGCCGTCCTTTCCAACCAGATGACCCAAGTACTCTACTTCTGAGGCACTAAAAGCACATTTAGATTGTTTCAAGAAAAGTTGGTTCTGAGAGAGTAGATGGAGAACTTGATCCACATGAGGAAGATGTTTTTTCCAGGTCTTGCTATAGATGAGGATATCATCAAATAAAACTAAGACAAAATGACAAAGAAAAGGATGAAAGACATGATTCATGAGGCTTTGGTAGGTGGAGGGGGTATTACACAAACCAAAGGGCATGACCAAAAACTCATAGTGGTCCTCATGAGTTCTAAAGGCAGTCTTGGGAATGTCTTCCTCTTTCATACGTATCTGGTGGTATCCTGAATGGAGATCAAGTTTAGTAAATAATTGGGCGCCACTCAATTCATCTAGGAGGTCATCAATGACAGGAATGGGAAATTTGTCTTTAATGGTAAGTTTGTTGAGGGTAAGGAAGTCAGGACACATTCGCCAAGAACCTTATTTCTTCAATACCATGACCACATGAGAAGAGTAGGGGCTTGTACTAGGGCAGATAACACCTACATTAAGGAGTTCCTAGACCATTTTATCAATTTCATTTTTTGGGGAAAAGGGGTGACGATATAGACAAATATTGGGAGGAAGGCTTCCGGGTACAAAGGGAATGGAATGATCATGAACACCACGTGAAGGAGGGATTCCTTGGGGAGTGGAAAATACCACTTGATGTTTAGAAAGGATGGCTTGGAGGTCTTGCGGCACCGAGGCTGTTTCTGTTTCTTGGATGGCATGGAGTTGAGCAATAACACCAGAATGACCATTTTTGAGCATCTTTTCCATGCAATGGGAACTACTGATCTTAGGTGAACTGATGGTGATGCCTTGGAACTTATATTGGTGGCCCTCCTGGTCAAATTGCATGGTTAATTCCTTAAAATCCATGAGAATGGGACCCAAAGTCCTTAGCTAGTCTGCACCCAACACAATGTCACACCCGCCCATGTCTATAGAAAACATATGATATTTCAGGTGGTAGTCACCAATTTGGAGACACACATTTTCACAACGCCCTCCACATTTCATGGAGCAACCATTGGCAATCATGATTTGGAAATTATTGACGGCATGGATGTAGCAATGAGTTTCTTGAGCAATGCGGCGATGAATAAAATTATGGGTGCTTCCACTATCAACCATAATGATGATCTTTCGATTCTTGATGCAACCAATTAGCTTGAGGGTTTGGGGAGCGGAGAAGCTAGTGAGAGCATTGAGGGAAATGACTGGTTCTACTTCGAGGGGGTTTGAGGGAGGGGTTATCTCGGGGGTTTCAGGTGACTCAGACACAAGGGGAGTTTCAATATCCTCTTTCGAGATATATTCAGAGATGGCCATAAACAACTTTTGTTCCTTACACTTGTGGCCTAGGAAATATTTTTCATCACAATTATAACAAAGGCCTTTGAGTTGGCGTTCAACCATTTCAGCTTTGGTCAATTTTTGGATTTTTAGTTGAGCGGAGGGAGTAGTGGAATTTACTGGTTTATGGCAAGGGATAAAGGAGGGTTTCCGGTTTTGATAAGATACAACCTGTTGTGCTTTTTTATATCTTTTAGTAGCCTCCACCCAACTCTGAGGCAGATCCATGAGGACATGGGCCTGAATCTCATCCTTGAGGCTACTGATAAAAAATTCTCAGAAAAAGGCATTGGACATGCCCTCTGTCCGAAAATCTAGGCACTCAAAGGCAGCTATAAAGTCTTCCACTGTTCCTGATTGTTTCAACTTTGTCAAATGACCCAAATGGTTGGTGTTAGTTTCAAAGAATTCATAAATCTCTGCCACAAAGTGTGTCCAAGCAATATACCCTTGACGGGAAGTTTTTCTCCATTGCCACCATTGCCAACGTTCTTGATATAGATGGAGAACACCATACCAGAGTTTGGCCAAGTCATCTGTAATGCCGTATGAAGAGAAATAATGTTCCATTTGGGTTACCCAACCAGTGGGGTCCGAGCCATAAAATTTGGTCACATCCACCCACGGAAGGTGTAGGTCACATTAAAAGTGATGGTTCTAAAAGTTATGGGAATGAGAGGAATGGTCACCTTCAGTGTAGCAACCATTCTGCTACCATACTTCGTGGAAATATAACACTCACTCTCAGATTATAAAACAACATGCATTTAAGCAATGAAACACATTTAGAGCTCAGAGTAAGCATAAGAATTACTGCTATCATAATTTTAAACATGGCATTAGTATCAATTCATATGCACAACATAATACATGATAATTATAAGTACACAAACATGCAGAAACATAAATTAAAACATCATCTGGTACTTATCTTGGAAACAATAGTAGTTCCACCAACCAGGTGCAGGCCTTCCATGAATCTCCCAGCCTTAGACCACACTGCTCATCAGCTCAACAGTGGGTCACCCCCGAGTTGTGACTAAGCTCCACCCCAAGGCAAGGAATCCTAGGCTAGGTTGAGGTTACAGAGAAAACATACAGACACATGGAAGGAATTATCTCCTAGGAACTGCTTATGCCCACTACGCACAGACTCTCCTTCCCCACATGTCTGCTCCACCCCAAGAGTATACACCTTCTCTATCACCTAGACAATCCTTCGGCTACTAACCTCCCTTGCCTTGGGTTACAACAATAGACCGGACTGGAAGTCTCCGAGCTCTGTGGCAGCTACAAAATTCCTTCTAGGAGTTCTCTCCTTCCTCTGCGCACTCTCTCACCTGGAAAGAATTGCTCACAGGCCAACAAACTGTTCTTCCAACCTCAATCACCTCTCTCACCTAGAGAGAGTGTTGTACAACTAGCTAGCAAGCCCCACACAGTCCAACATTGCATGGCCACAACAACCAACGGGGAAAACAAACACGGGCTTTCCAATAGGTTCAACAATGGAAAATGCTCTCACAGATATGGCTTCAGACAAGACTCCACGTGTAGGCTCGATGCTCAGATAGAGGATGTCTCGACTTTCCAAAAATTAACGCAGGCTCTCTCCTAAATCAACACAGACTTTTCCCCTGGTTTTAGAATTGCACGAGGTCTCATGCAGAGGTCCAATCGGTTCACGCTCAGATGGTCAGGTAGAATGGAGGAGGAACCCCCTTCACGGCTCATCTCAGCACTTTATTTGCATGGGCCAGGGTTGACATTTTTCACCCAAGCAACTGCATGCGTTCCTTCCATTTGGAAGTTTCTTGTCCTTCCAAAAGAACTTAGGATAAGACGTATTATTCACATGTCGTTTGGAATAATATTAAATTATTATTCCCAAGGTTTAAGCCCCCTAGGCTTAACACTTAGCCCCTTTTTCCCACCTTCCAGCCCCTAATCCCTTTCCCTCTCTATGGATGCTTAGTCCCCCATCACTCATTCATCGTGGTCGGTCTGCATGCGGTGGTGTTTATATTTTATTAATGTGCTGCATACATACAGGTACAAAAATCAGGCCCTTGGCCTCTAACCCTTAGGTTCTCTGGCCTAACAATCACATAAGCCCATTGACTTATACAAACTTGTCTCACTAGCTTATAACAAATATTTACAATTCATTTCATACATCAGATTAACAAAGGGCTCGATCTTGGGGACACTACAATTCCCTTCCCTTATTTCTGCACTGTCCTCAGTGCAACCCTACACTGTCTCTGCAAGATTTTCAAAATTTTCAAAAGGATGCGGGTACTCTGCCCGCATAGCATATGCATGCTCCCATGTCACGTCCTCAGGACCATACCAGGTTCACTGGACCTTTACAAGCTCTATAGCTCGATTCCGAAGCTATTTTCTTTTCCTATCCAATATGCACACAAGATGCACTTGCAGGACACCTTCTGGTTCCACATGAATCACATTCCAATCGATAACATGATTAGCATTAGGTATATATTTCTTAAGCATTGAACATGAAACACATTATGTACAATCATAGATGCAGGTAATGCAAGCATGTATGCAACTGGCCCAATCCTTTCTAGGATTTCAAACGACCCACAAAATCTTGCTGCTAACTTGGTGCAACTTCCCATCTTCAGGGAACCCCTGTTAGTTTTCACTTTCAGGAAAACATGGTCACCCACTTTGAATTCTCTGTGGGTTCTATTACTATCAGCGTAACTTTTCTGCCTGTCCTGGGAAACTTTTAGATTCTGTTTAATTCTTATCATTTGGTCTTCCATCTCTTTGAGCAGCTCATGCCCAACTACTGCTCTGTCAACTGGATTATTCTAGTTCACTGGAGTGTTGCACTTTCTTCCATAAAGTGCTTCGAATGGGCTCATCTTCAACAATGTATGATACCCATTATTGTAGGCGAATTCTACCAAATGCAAGTAGTCTTCCCACCTTGATGGTTTATCCATCACATACATTCTTAGCATGTCTTATATTACTCTATTCACCCTCTCTGTCTGTCTATCAGACTCAGGATGTTACGCTGTACTAAAGTTCAGATTCGTTCCGAATCCTTTGAACAATCCTTTCCATAAATTTGAGGTGAATTTCGGGTCCCTATCAAACATAATTGTCTTAGGAATTCCGTGCAAGAGTGCCACTTCTTTTAAGAAGATATCGACAACATTTGCTGCCTTCCGAGTGGTTTTCAGTGGAATAAAATGGGCAGCTTTTGTAAGCTTGTCCACCACCACCATGATTGAATCATGTTGCTTGTTTGTTCTGGGAAATCCTGTGATAAAATCCATTGTCACCACTTCCCATTTCCACTCAAGAATGGGTAAAGGGTGCAGCAACCCTATTGGGTGCCTATGATTCGCCTTAACTTTCTGGCACTTCATACATCTGGCGATGTATTCAGTGATTTATTTCTTCAGACCCGACCAAAAGTAATGGCTTTTGACTGCTGCCATAGTCTTCTGATATCTAGGATGTCCAACATAAGTCATGTTATGCATTTATTTTAGAATTGCCAGCTTCAATTCTTGGACATTGGGTACATACATCCTGTTTTTATACAAAAGTAAGCCATCAGTTCCCAAGGTGTAAATTCCCTAGGTCTGTGGTCTCTCACGCTGCTGTAGATTTTCTACCAAACCTCTGTACTGCAAATCAACATTTGCAGCTTCCAAAATTCTGTCCTTAAACTCAGTCTTGTACATGCTAATGGCTGTAGCATGTAATTCGTGCACTTTTCTGCTGAGTGCATCAACCACCTTATTTTCTTTCCCTTTGATATGCTTGATATCAAAGTCATATCCACACAGAAACTCCAACCATCTGGTTTTACTGGCATTTAAAGTCAGTTGATCAAATAAATACTTCAGACCATTGTGGTCTGTTCTCAATTCGAATCTCCTTCCCATGAGGTAATGTCTCCATTTCCTACGATTGTTGCCAGCTCCAAATCATGAGTGGCATAATTCCTTTCATGCTCTTTTAGCTTTCAGGATTCATAATAGATTACAAATCCCTCTTGGCTGAGAACTCCTCCCAATCCCTCCTTACATGCATCTGTGCACACCATGAAATCCATATTTGGATCTGCAATCTTCAGGATTGGAGCACTGGTTAACAGCTGCTTCAATCACTGGAAACTACTCTCACACTCTTCAGTCCACTGAAACTTATTCTCCTTCCTTTGCAAGGAAGTAATAGGGTGAGCTAACTTTGAGAACCCTGCTATAAACCTTTTGTAATAGCTTGCCAGACCCATAAAAGATCTAACTTTTTCCACATTCCTTGGCGCTGACCATTCTCAGACGACCTCAACCTTTTCAGGATCCACAATGATCCCTTATTCTGAAATAATATGTCCCAAGTAATGGATCTGCCTTTGATAAAATGAGCATTTGCTCAGCTTGGCATACAACCGGTGTTCTCTCAACACTTGGAGAACCATTCTTAAGTGTTGTTCATGCTTTTCCTCTGATTTGGAATACACTAAGATGTCATCTAGGAAGACTATGACAAACTTGTCTAAATAATCCCTGAATACACCATTCATTAAGCACATGAAAACAACAGGTGCGTTTGTCAGTCCAAACAACACCACTGTAAATTCATAATGACCATACCTATTTCTAAAGGTGGTCTTGTTGATGTCCTTATCCTTTATTCTTACCTGGTGATATCCCGATATGAGATATATCTTTGAAAATATCCTCGCACCCTTCAACTGATCAAAAAGATCATCAATCCTTGGCAGAGGATACTTATTCTTGACAATTACCTTATTCAACTGCCGGAAATCAATGCACAACCTCAACATCCCATATTTCTTCTTCACGAATAGGATCAGGGCACCCCAAGGTGATACACTTGGGTGAATGTACCCCTTCTTCAAAAGATTTTCAAGTTGCAATTGCAACTCTTTCAGCTCTGGCGTACTCATTCTATAAGGAGCCTTCAAAACTAGAGCTGCTCCAGGCATCGAATTTATAGAAAAATCAATGTCCCTTTTCAGAGGTAGTCCAGGTACCTTCTGAAATACATATTTGAACTCTGTGAGTACCTCATGGTCTCCAATATTTGAGACTACATCTCTGGATGCTTCTTCCACATGAGCTGCAAATAATTGACAGCCCTTCCTGTAGCACTTCTTCAGCTGCATGGCTGAGATTTCTCTGATAGCCATCACTCTGGGAATTCCTTGGACTGTTTTCTGATTTAACTCTTCATCCATGCATGCAAACCTCTTGTTGAGATAGTACAGGAGGGCATGGTGCTGGTCCAACCAGTGCATCCCAAATAAGTAGTCATAAGAGCCTAAAGGCAAAACATTCAATTCAACCTTCATGCTAAATCCATTCATTTCTATCGAACATGATTTAACCAATTCAATGACCTTCTTCTTGGTTCCTATAGACAATTTCACTAACCAAGACTTTTCATGTTTGCTTCTTGATAAACACAAACTTTCCACCACCCTAGGATCTACATAACTATGGCTATCCCCTGAATCAATTAAAATAATTAGTGGTCGGTTGTTAATCATACCTTTCACTTCAATCATGTGCGATTGAAATTCTTCTTGCTTGTTGTCCAGGGCTACATAAATTCTTTCATTCTATTTCCCATATCCTCCACTGTCTCATCTTGCTGAACATTGTGAATGGTTCTCGCTTTATCTTTTCTGTGGGGGAAATCTCTGTACCTATGGTTCCCTTTACAACCCCAACACTCCATAGGTGACGGTTTGGGCATTTGCTCACTCACTTCAGCCTTCCTGGGCTCTCTAAAAGATGACTGCCCCGGAGGACTGTTTCTGAAAAAGGGAGGCTTGTTTCCCTTCTACCTTTGTTCCTTCTTAAACCTCTTCTGGTCATCCCAAGCCTTCTGAAAGGTAAGCTTTTCTCTTTGTTGTTCATACAAGTATTTCACCCTTCTTATTGTTTCTTCCATAGTCTTAGGATCATCATACTAAATCTTATCACCAATGGAAGGTGGCATTCCACTCAGATACCTCTGAATCTTGACAATCTCATCTTTGATGAATGGAACATACTTCAACAGTTCCAAGAAAATTCGTTCATACTCATCAATGGTCATGCTGCCTAGCTTGAGTTCGAAGAACTCCTTCATATTTTTGTCATAATATCTTTTGGTTAGGTATTTCTTCTCAAAATACCTCTTAAACTCCTTCCAAGTTATATCTTTCTCTCTGATGTGCTGGACTTGCACAAACTGATCCCACAACATGGATGCTTTTCCTTTTAGCTGATACATCACAATTCTTCCTTCTGCATGAGCGGAGTAGTTCTACAGTTGGAAATATTTCTTCATGCCAAGCAACCATGTCTCGACATCTTCCTCCTTCTTATGTTCTCCATCAAACGTTGGAGGCTTGATCTTGTTCATCTCCCCTTTCAATTCATCCTTTCCATATTTTCGGTGTTTTCTGGTAGGGGACGATCTTGAACTACTGTGTGTTTTCCTGCCAGAATGATTTGGGGAGAGACAGTAATGTCTGCTACCACTCCTCGATCTTCTTCTCCTCTCAGGGGTTCTGACACTTCTTGATCTGCTTGTGTCACTCTCTTTTTCCAATTTCTTTTCTATTCTTTCCAGGCTCTTCAACATTTTTAAGTTGAATTCACCCTGCAGATCCTTGATTTTCATGAGCTTTCGGCTATCGGCTCGATGAGCCTGGGCATATTTCTACAATTTTTCAATGAGTTTCATCATACATCCTTCTTTATCCATCTCTTTTCCGTGCCCATTAGAGTTTGTTCCTTCGACTCCCAAGTTGACATCCTTTCCTTCTCTTTCATCCTCTGAAATGGAGCACTCCACACCTCTTCCATTTCCCTACTCGACATCTATTCTTGGCTACCTGACACTCATTGAAATCTGCACACACAATGTGCAATCAATCTAAAGTTTGTCAGGCCCTTAAACCTTCAAGAAAAGTTACAACATTTATAAGCCAACGTGAGCAAGATAGACATTTTGACTTCACAAGGTTTTCTGAGCTCTGTCGGCTCTGCAATTTTCGGGACTTCGGGTTTCCGGTACCCGGGAGTTCACTATGCAGTGACTCCTAACTTCTTGTCGCTACAATCCCCAAAATAAAAAATTTTAGTTTCTTTCTCTCTGGGCCCACAACACAGCTATTTCCCTTAAAACATGTTATCGTTCTTCAATCTCCAATGGCTTCGAGATTCGAGTTTCGGGACTTTGGGTTTTCGTTACTCGGGAGTTCACTATGTAGTGACTTCCAACTCCTTGTCACTACAATCCATGAAATCTGAAATTCCAATTTACTTTATTCTCTGGGCCCACAACATAGTTGTCGCCCTTAACCACAGTGGCGTGTGGTACGTTCAGGAGGGTCCATGTCACCTTCGATGATATCATCGGGTCCCACCACTCTCCCCTGTCTTCTCGACTCACTGGCACGTGGTACACATTCATGCACTAACGTCCATTCTAAGCAAAATCCAATGGTTAGGTCTCCTCTTATATCTACGACGCAAATCTTTTCGGCGTTTCAAGCATCGAGAGTCCGTGTATCCCACATCTTGAACTTCTGTTTGTCGAAATCCTGAAATTACGGTTTACTCGTCAAATTGACCCGACGATCAACTCCCTTCCTGTAATCTATGGTGTGGATTGTTTCGGGATTTCAGGATTTGAGTTTCGGAGGTGTTCACCTCCCTCACTTCCCATCTCCTGACTTTGTGAAATTCGAAAGGTTTTCACGACTAACTCGAGCGCGACTCCGCTAGATCTAATGGTCGAGCCTTCCTCCCAGATCTACAACGTAGATCTTCTCGGGTTTTCGGGAGTTCACATATCGTGATTCCCACGCTCTTGTTCAACTCAAAAGGGTTTTTAACCCCTGCACACACTTTCTAGATCTGACGGTCATGAGGGTTCGCCTTCCTCTTCGAATAGATCCTAAGTCTCCAACACTTTTGGTGTGGAGTCCTCTCTCCCTGTGGCCATATACCACACCGATTGCAGTTTCACCACACCGTTATACTTCCTGAGCTTGTAAGCACATCAAGTAACTCCTTGACACATCTGGAGCATTCTAGGATCCGAAATCAATCCTCTAGACAAAATTCTCCTCACCCCCTCGGTCCAAAGACCACTCCACTGGCCCATCTAGGCTCAGCGTCGAAACCTTGGCTTTGATACGAAATTGTAGAAACCATTCTGCTACCATACTTCGCGGAAATATAACACTCACTCTCAGATTATAAAACAACATGCATTTAAGAAATGAAACACATTTAGATCTCAGAGTAAGCATAAGAATTGCTGCTATCATAATTTTCAACATGGCATTAGTACTAATTCATATGCACAACAAAATACATGATAATTATAAGTACACAAACATGCAGAAACATAAATTAAAACATCATCTGATACTTATCTTGGAAACAATAGTAGTTCCACCAACCAGGTGCAGGCCTTCCACGAACCTCCCAGCCTTATACCACATTTCTCATCAGCTCAATAGTGGGTCACCCCCGAGCTGGGACTAAGCTCCACCCCAAGGCAAGGAATCCTAGGCTAGGCTGAGGTTACAGGGAAAACATATAGACACAAGGAAGGAATTCTCTCCCAGGAACCCCTTATGACCACTGCCCACAGACTCTCCTTCCCCACATGTCTGTTCCACCCCAGGAGTATACACCTTTTCTATCACCTAGATAGTCCTTCGGCTGCTAACCTCCCTTGCCTTGGGCTACAACAACAGACCGGACCAGAAGTCTTCGAGCTCTATGGAAGCTACAAGATTCCTTCCAGGAGTTCTCTTCTTCCTCTACGCACTCTCTCACCTGGAGAGAATTGCTCACAGGCCAACAACCTGTTCTTCCAACCTCAATCACCTCTCTCACCTGGAGAGAGTGTTGTACAACTGGCCAACAAGCCCCACACAGTCTATCATTGCATGGCCACAACAACCAATGAGGAAAACAAACATGGGCTTTCCAACAGGTTCAACAATGGAAGATGGTCTCACGGATATGGCTTCAGACAAGACTCCACACATAGGCTCGATGCCCAGACAGAGGATGTCTCGACTTTCCAGAAATTAACGCAGGCTCTCTCCTGAATCAACACAAACTTTCCCCCCAGTTTTAGAATTGCACGAGGTCTCATGCAGAGGTCCAATCAGTTCACGCTCAGACGGTCGGATAGAATGGAGGAGGAACCCCCATCACGACTCATCTCAACCCTTTATTTGCATGGGCCAGGGTTGACATTTGTCACCCATGCAATTGCATGCGTTCCTTCGTTTTGGAAGTTGCTTGTCCTTCCAAAAAAACTTAGGATAAGACGTATTATTCACATGTCATTTGGAATAATATTAAATTATTATTCCCAAGGCTTAAGCCCCCTAGGCTTAACACTTAGCCCCTTTTTCCCACCTTCCAGCCCCTAATCCCTTTCCCTCTCTATGGATGCTTAGTCCCCCATCACTCATTCATCGTGGTCGGTCTGCACGTGACGATGTTTATATTTTATTAATGTGCTGCATACATACATGCACAAAAATCAGGCCCTTGGCCTCTAACCCTTAGGCTGTCTGGCCTAACAATCACATAAGCCCATCGACTTATACAAACTTGGATCACCAGCCTATAACACATATTTACAATTCATTTCATACATCAGACTTACAAAGGGCTCGTTCTTCGGGACACTACATTTAGTATGTGGATGTGAGGAAGAGGAAGGGTTATCTGTAGGGATATGCAATTTGGTGCAGAGTGCCGAAAAGATAGATTCAAGTTGGATGGTGAGGTCTTGTTTGATTTCCTCCATTGATGACTGCATGGTTGCATTGATGGCGGAAACATTGGCATTGAGTTGTTTCACTTCTTGTTGGGTCTCGATGAGACCAGATTGCAAGGTGTTGAAGTGAGCTTCCAAGTCTTGGATACGGGTATGGGACATGAGGATGGGGGAGATGAAAAGGGGCGGGCGGGGTAAAAAATTTTGCTGAAAAATGATATGGATGAAGGTGATAAGGGAGAAGAGATGAATCCAATGGAATAGGTCTCAAATAAACCTACTGAGTTATGCTCCGGTCTGAAGAATACTGCAGAGAGGAAATGCCCAAATGCTTAACCAGAAATAAATGTATATTTACTTGGCAACCCGAACACAGTTGCACGACAATAGATCTTGTCTGTTTTAATTTTTTTATGTTTCTGTCCCCAAGGGTTAGGTATTCAAGGGTTCTACAAACAAGGGTTTTCCCTGTGCTATAACTCTCTGATATACGTACATGGTCCAACAATAGTACTCAACCCAATATCTCAGGGCACTAACTAAGGAGGATAGACCATACCCTTAGCCGTACTACTCATCTACCCAGGTACTAGAGAGTATCTTCCCAAGTGTTGTTCTCAGTGGCACTATAGCAGTCAGGCGACCGATTGGTTTATCTAAAGAGGGCTTCAGTAAATCTAGGTCGATCCGTACACAGGTGTTGTCTGATGCGCTACCACTCAAAGGGGTACCAACAAGGGTTACAAGGGTGGCCAACATATGTGTTCTTAAGAACCACTTGTATTTCCTGCGTGTGTGAATCCCTCAACCACGAGTTTATGCATGTAACGACAAATATCTATGGCTTAAAGACGTCGGAATACGTCTCTACCCTGAAAAAAATTTACCCACAATTTCTGCCAAGGAAAGTGCTCTGATACCACTTGTAATATATCAGATATAAAAAGTATGCAGAACAGAAATAAAATGCTAGAAATGGCAGAATAACAACAATATAACCATAATAATCACCACAATAACACTGAAATGATATAAGAATAACAACAAAAATAACACTTCGATTCTGAGAGCAATGTTCACGAGCCTCTTCGAGGGGTCAACCTCCAGTCGAGCAAAGCTCTATTACAATAATATCCAAGCTAAGGTTCTCATACCCTTGACTCCTATTTATACTAAATATGTCTATCAAAAGAAGCATCTAGAGGAAGATCCTTCTAGAAGCGGAAGCTTCTATTAGGTCTTCTTACATTCGACTTATTCTATTTTATTGCAAGGCCTTATTAATATTGACCTTTATTACATCCGAATATATTGTTCTACCTATGTGTGGGTTAGGACCCTAATAAAATCTCGTACCGGAGATAATGGTCCAATTCAAGAGGGCTCCCATACCAGGGATAATACCTTTCATTATCAAAATGCAAGCAACTACAGGGTAATAATGAAATCAAATAAGGAATGTAGTACACAAATTACCTTAGTCTACATTCATGCTCAATCTTGCTTTTGGTTCTCTTGTGAAAACTTATAAGAAGAAAGCCTCATCTTTCATGTCTTCATCTTTCTGAGGTGGGTATGGATCAATGTTAGCAGTGGAGGCATGTTTCCATCCTCTCTTCCTGTTAGGACAATTTATCGCAAAGTGTCCATACTTGTCACATCTGAAACACTGGATCTTTGATTTGTCTTTTCTATGATCACACCCTGAAGCTGATGAAGTCTTCTCACCTTTGAATGCTTGACTGAAGCTTCTTATATTTATTCCTCCTTTCTTTGTATGAAAGGCAAGAGCATGATTGTCATCATGGAAGGAGTCTTGCACTCCTCTAGTTATAAGTCTTATTTCTTCCTGGGTACAATCTATCCATAGACAATCAAAAGTATGTAGTTTTTCTCTACCACTGATACTTTGAAGAAATGGTTCCCAATCTCTTGGAAGAGAATTGAGAGTGGTCAAGACAAGTTCTCTCTCTGATATGATTTCTCCAATGGCACCTAGTTGATATCTGAAATCTTCATGAAGAAGGTAACAACAGTGTCATATTTTGTCATCTTGATATTTTGAAGTTGGCCCTTCAATGTAAGAGCTTTGAGGGTGTTGTTACTCTCAAACATATTCTTATATGCTTCATACATATCATGAGTTGTGTTCAAGTTGGAAATATGAGGTAGGATATGATCTCTCACTGAGTAGATGATTATCTTCCTTTCCTTGACGTCATCTTCCTTCCATTCTTATTTCTCTTCATTGATAGATGTCTATGGTAAAGCCTTTTGTATCACACTCAATAGGTCATCCTCTTCTAGGGTGATCTGTAGTCTTGACTTCCAGGAACTAAAGTTGCTTGATCCATCAAGCCTATCTTCCACCAAGGTTCCGTTCCTCATGGTTTGTAGATTCTTCCACAAACCCTTAACAACTAGGCTAGGAAACCTAATGACTAGGATAGACTAGAAAACTTAGGTTTATTTGGACTTATGACTACAAAAAATAAGACTTGAAGGTCAGAACAACACTAGTAAGATTGAAAACTCCTTCAATGGGCTGCAGACACCCTAAAACCGAAATTCTGCAGAAAATTTGCGGAACCCTAGAAACCCTAGGGCCAAAAATCCAAAATTATTGTAATTGAAATATGAGAGTTGTTGGAGGTGTGATGAAGGAGGATGTACAATCCTATGCAATTTTTAGCCCCATTGTTTCAGTGGAAGGTGCTGAAACAACCAAAAAGGAGAGGGTCGTACCTTTTTTTGGAAACCCTAGGAGGGTCATATGGTTCTGTAGAAGAGAGGACGACTTGCTTAAAGGCTTGTGCAATGGCTTCTTCAAGACCTATGCTCTGATACCATGTTGAATTTTCACTATGCTAGGCTCAACCATGAGGTTTATTTCATTTATCATGTACTTGAACCATAAACAAATGGAACTACACCATACACAAGTGCTGCAATAACCAAGATCACAAGGAGAATTACCATGCACAAGATACACAAGATTTATTTCGAGAAAACCTTCTACTCAAGGGAAGAAAACCCAATAATACTTTGCTATACTCTCAAGAGAATATCCCCCAACCATAAAACCCTAATGCACACAAGAGGGTGCTCTACAACCTTGAAACTAGTGCCCAAGAGAGGTGCGCACTTCAACCTTAAATGCACTTGTTGAAATTATGAAATTACATGTGTGAGTGTGTGTTTCCTCAATGGGGAAATCACTTCTATTTATACTAGACCAGAAACAACAATAGGTGTGTCTATTGGAACAATATGGCCAACCTCAATAACTCAAAAATATAATTAATTATTACAATAAACCTTAATTATCTTTCACATATGGTGGGGCCAACTTGTACCCTTTACATCTAATTAGGGTTATAAGTAAATATTATACTTAAACAATAT
>JZKD02S0192542.1:11226-22551 GCA_000966675.3 Picea glauca | reverse complement strand
TGTTGTTTTAAAAGACCAAGGTTCACAAATATTTTGGCTTTTTTCCTTGTCAAATCTCTATGTTTTAGTTTATGTCCTTCAAGAATTTTTTGGGAGTCTCCCATGTTTAAATATATTAAAAAATGTAGAGAGACAATCACAAGTTTAGTATCGATGTTGGCTGCAATCCTGAAGCACACCACGGCTCAAATGGGCAGGTCTCTGAGTTTGTGTATACTAGCATTGAGTTTCCTAAATACCATCAACTATTCAATGACATGGTGTCAGCAATGAGGTCACTGTTGGTTTCGTTTCACTCATTGCATTTCCATTCCAGTAGAACCATATTTGAATCTGTTTTGAACAATGTTAGGAGCAGAATACATCCAGAAAAGATGCAATTTGGGCTTCTGTTTATTTCGTATATTAATGCAGCGATGTTTTTTGAGGTTTTACTGTTGTCTTCAGTTGTATCAAAATTATCGCAACTCTCTTAGAATGCGAGGAAATCTCGAGCACATTGAAACAAGCCCATGACAGAGGGGCGAAATAGTTAATGGAGCTCAATTCCTATCAATTCTAATATTTCTCATATGGTTATACTCTAATTTAGATTTTAATCTTATTAGAAAGTATTCAACTAATTTATTCGAGGATACAGTTATAGTTCTAGACTGGCGTTGACATAGAATTTTGTATTGTCTGTTTGAATACTTACTTCCTGAGGCAATAACAACCCAAAAATAATGAATCTAAACAAACAAGGCCATCATTTCCCTAAGGGTGTGTTCCTGTGACATCCAAAAAAGATCCTGTCATTGCACTTTAAATTTTACGTTCTATTTATAACATGAATGATGAAACTAAGTAGATTCAAAATAAACCTTTTGTTTCAGTACTGAAACTTGCTTTAAGGAAAGAAAATTGTGAAAATGTAACTTGTGCTTATAATCACCCTTAAATTCGTCTATCGTGCATTTATGAAGTGTTTGGAATGGAAAGAACTACTTAAGGTAGGCCTTGTTTGTTTTACAGGGAATAAACAAAGTCTCTCTCCCTCTAACATGCACAGACGCACTGGTATATTCCCTTGAGTGAATTTTCTCTCACATCCAACAGAAACTGCAGCTATATACTTTGTTTTCATTTCTCCTTAAGCATGTCGTTAAAACTTAAAATACACAGCATAGGTGGCAGCAACAAAGTACGCACCAGTGGTGTCAATTTTGACTCCATTTGCAAGTATCACGAAGCACTTTATAATCCAATAAATGAATGTGTGGACTACATATATTCTAGATCCAGATGTTGGTTGTAGCTTGGATCATATATTCTAGATTCAGATGTTGGTTGATATTGTTTTGCACTGTGGATGTTGGTTGATATTGTTTTGCACTGTGGTTTTAGAGAATAATATTTTTTGGTTTTTTATTGATATCTGAAATATTGTTTTGATTTACAATTGGTAAAGTAAGTTACCTTAAGTCCAATGCTTTTCAAGGATTTCCAACTCTTCTAGTTCTTTTTCAAAAATTTCAACGCTCTACCAACAACGTTCAAGATTTCCAACGCTCCAGCAATAACTTCCAAGATTTCCAATGCTCCAGCAACAACTTCAGCTTGTAATGTATTATATACAGCGACAGTGAAGAAAAAGAGTTACAGCTTGTGATGTATTGTATACAACGATAGTGGAGAAAAAGAGCTACAACTTGTGATGTATTGTATAAAAGAGCTTCAGCTTGTAATATTGTATACAAGCACAATGGCTATGGAAAAAGGCAATAGAATGCTGCCAAAGGCAGTAGAATGCTACCAGAATGTTGCCAAAGGCAGTAGAATGCTGCCAAAATTCACCGTAGGAGATCCGCCTGATACACAAATCAAGTATCAATTTACCAGCTGATATGATATTTAAATTTGTTAAGAATATATTTAAAGTTGTTCAGAGTATATTTAAATTTTTTCAGAGTATATTTAAAGCAGTTAGAAAATAATCAATGATGACCCAAATTCATAGATTCAATAAAGTGAATCAATGATGACCCAAATTCATAGATTCAATAAAGTGATCATAGTCTCAAAAACTTACATTATCTACAATGCTTACCTGGATTGAATGAAGTGAAGTTATGAAGTTATAATCCATTAAAAACTTAGGTTATGTATATTTGTAAAAGTTATCATATATTTAATAAAGTTGTTATAGTTTCAAAATCCTAATTTATTTATTTATTTTCTACAATAAAACATCCATGTTGTTAACCAATAACATTTTGATAAAATCAATTTAAATATTAAAAAAAAAACGTTTTTCCTATGAGCAAGTTTGAAAAGCATAAAGACAAATACAAACTAGTTCATGATCAACGTTGTATCGAACGCTAGAGTCCCTGGTTTGTCTTCGGCAGGGACTAATAACTATCGCAAAGCAATCAGCACAAGGTTTTCATATTATATATGTAGAGAAGAGTATCGATAATCCGGGGTTCATTCAACATCCTTGCAAGGCATTTGATGAATTAACAAGTATACATTTTCTTTTCTATAAAATCGCTGGAAAGTATTTGGCTTGTTTGCACTTATTAGCAGGTTTGATAATAACATCTAGGAGCTCATTGTCACACAGATATAGTAATATTACAACTTCACAAATAAAGTATGTATTTTGATTGCTAAAAGATTGAATAAACATTATGACATATCAGTAATAATCAATGTAACAATAATAAATATTTTTTGTTTATGCAAACATGAGCATAAAATTGAAGTCCAAATAATGTGGAGTATAATATAGAGAAGGCATCGAAAATGAAAAGTAGAAATGCCAAACCAAGTGTGTGAAGGCTGCAACAAAAAAACTGATTGAGAAGAATATATGCTTATCTCATTCTTATGAGAAGATGATGCAATAAAACTATAATTGTTAAAGTTCACCCCAAATTCCTATTAAAAAGTCACGGGGAAGAGGACAAAATGTAAAAAGGGAAAGTTTCATGAAAATTGGAATTATGTGTATCAATACTGAGTTTTTTTTTAAGAAAAGGAAAAAGATGTAAAGGAATCAAAGGTTTCAAACAAAGGGAGAGATCCAAAGGTTAAGGATTTGAAAGGTCAAGAGTAACCGAGGAGATCATGTGTTCCTGGAATCATTTGTAGAGTGTTCTCTCTATTCTTATGATGCGTTAGAAGGCTGTGAGGTTTGATTCTTGGTTGTTGTAGACCATTCTCATGCACCCAGTGTCTTGCCTTAAATTCTTTTGTGCTATTTTGGCTAACATTTGGTGCATTTGTGCTTATAGGATTTTTTTGGTATATTATTTGTGGTTTTAGAATTCATGTAATTCTTGGTATACTATTTGTGGTCCTAGAATTCATGCAATTCTTGGTATACTATTTGTTGAAATATCTCTGATTTGGATATTTACTACTATTATTGGATGTTTTGTTGTACATCAAATATTCTAGGGTTTATGGATGTGTTTCTTGGGTTTTTAGATGTGTTTGTTTAATTTATGTTCTCATGCGTAGCATGCATGGCATTGTTGGATCCATAAATAACTCATTGCAATTTATTAAATAACTATAAGACAAGTAGAATATCGATCTATAACATGCATCAGTCGATCTGCAACATGCAAGTCGAATTTACTGCATGCATGGAAGGAATGTTGTATGCATTTGTTGGAACCAACGGAAAACTGATATATGATAGTTATGCTCCCAGGAATTTGATGAAATATGTTCCCACTAGGTCGCCCTCTCCGTAGACAATACATGCAATTCAGATCTGCTACATGCAAGAAGGATATAGCTCAGATATGTTGCATGCAAGAAGGATATAGTTCCAATCTATTGCTTGCAAGAAGGATATAGCTCGGATCTTTTGCATGCAAGAAGGATATAGCTCAGATATGCTGCAATAGGCTCATATTTATTGCATGAAAGAAGGATATAGATCAGATATGTTGTAATAAGCTCGGATCTGCTGCATGCAAGAAAGATATGTTGCATGCACTCTAGAATACATTGCCAAGATAAATCCACGCTACATCTCTGATTTGAATCTGCTTGAACCTGAACCTATAAATGAAGCGAATCTTTAAGGAAGGATCCAATCCTGTACTCTGAATCATGATGAAGAATGTGGGTGATTCTTTTGATGGACTAGGGTGTGTCTCTCAACACCGAAATATATCAATGGTGGTGGTTTTCTCTAGAAATCCAAAAAACATGAAGAAAGTTGTCTCACTTCTCCTCTAAGGTCTAATTCTAAACTCAACTCATGCAGAATGGTGAATTAGATGGACTTTTCTAATTAAGTGACTTTTCCCTAACTTTTGACTTAATAATCACTTAAGTCACTTAAAACACATTTTTTCTTATAATTTCACATTCACTTTGATTAATTAAGAGACTTTTCCTAAGTTTTATCTTAATAGTCATTTAAGTCACTTAAAACGACTTTTTCTCATTTTTCTCATCTAATTTCACATTCAATTTAATTAATTAACTGACTTTTCTTAAGTTTTATCTTTAATTATTCTTTTAAGTCACTTAATCACCTTTTTTCACTTTATTAATTAATGTCACTTTCAACTTAGGATTTTCTCGTAAATGACACTAAATAATTCTTTTATTACCCTTTTCTCTCGATTATAGCCTACGAGAATTAGTATAGGCTACTGAGTCACTCCTCCTGGAGTCATCACTGGGAAAGGGACATTACATTCCTCCCTTCCTGTGACTTCTTGTCCTTAAGAAATGCCATCACAACCTGATGCTCCATCAACTGAGCCAAGCTAAAACTGAAAATGATACCAGGATCCCAAACTGATCTATGGAAAGGACCACCATCTTGTTGCAACACCACTCTGGTAATAACCATCAAACCAATGTGCCTAGTCTGCATCCTCCTCTCCTGGGATCCCCCACTAAAATAATTGTAGGGACTAAACTTACTATCATGAATTATGTCCTGCAAAGGTATCTCCATGAAACCCAAATATGTAAATCCACTAACATCCTCAATCCTAGATATCTAAAAAGAAGGTATGTCTCGTTGTTTGGAATAAGTCTCAACCTCTCCTCTATTGATGTCCCAAAAATAAAGAAGACCAATCACTGTCGTAACTCTTTCAATCATCACCAATGTGCTCTACCACCAAGGTAGACTCTCTCCCATGTGTCCTAACGCAACGTCCATGAATTCCCTCCCTGTGAGAAACTCTCGGACCTGCCCATAAGTGATGAAGTCCCCCAGATCCCAAACTATCCTATATGAAGTGAAGCACCCTCTTCTCATCATACTGATTTGTACAATGCTATAACATGAATTTGATTGACTACCCCTAGTAATCCAATCGATCATAAGTTGTTGAAACGTGACCGACTCCTCAAGAGACCACTCCTCCAAGCAGCCAATCCAACGCATTCCAAGAGTAAACTCTAGAAAACGCAAACTGGAAATCCCCCCTGTGTCATTTGTTGTCTTGTAAACAACTACAATCCTAGGGTCCCATGCCAGCCTTAGAGGGGAATTCTCATGTGTGATGATGCATCACTCTGATCACAATCGTCTAACAACCATGCTCAGACTATGCTCTCCTCTCCTAGAATCCTCTATCATGGACCATACTTAGCCAAGGAACCCTAGTGAATTCAACGTCTTTCAATCCACGACTATCCTCGATCTTGAATATCATGAGGGAAAAGAAAAACTCCACAAATCCTCACATGACATTACCACCATGATGCAGACCAATCACTTCCTCAACTCAGTCGGCCATAAACCTCATAATAAAAAATCCATCACTCGGATGAATGCTAGGATCCCACCTCAACATTGGAAGTCCACCACTCTCAGTGTCTACCAAGTGTTGTTGTGTCCCACCAATAACCATTGGAGTCCAAATGAGCCAAATCCTCGATGTGTAATCTATGTAGCAAATAATGTCATCCATTAATCCACCAACGACAATCTCTGTGAACGAATCCAAATAAATCTATATCTCATCATGTGCACTCAACAAACTGATCATAGAGTCCAAATGGATGAACTATGTCATGGACACAATGCCCCCTATCTCATCCCACTAGATCTAGTAATCCTCTCATGTCCCGTTGCATACAATGAAGGCATCAAATAACAATAACAGGTTCCTCCGACACTACATGAAGTACTGGAAGGTGACTAGTGCATTGGTCAACCCCAAGGGAATGGCCACGAACTCATGATGATACCCAGGAATAGACATGTGAGTACACTAGTCCTTGTGGTGAACCAAGTCAGTTCACCAGGTAAACACCCAATGTAGGTAAGACAACAGGTTATAATCCACAAAGGATAATATATTAAATAATGTATATGAATATGAGATGATATCACAAGGATAGGGCCTGCCTATATATATATATTCTCTTTATGGTTTTTATGAAGAGTCATGACCTTTTATTACATTAATGTTTAGTTTACTTAATTTATTTATTTTAATGTATTTATATTATTTATTTATTGTAACATTTCCCTTCCCTTAAATTTTGTTTTTTTTCTCAAAGCAATGGTAAGGAAGGATGTAACAGGTGAAACTGCTCTGACTCCCATGTTGTGTCTTCTTCTGGTAGATTTTTCTATTTAATTAGGTATTCGTTGATTACTCAAGAACATAATCTCTTTTCCCAGGTGGTGATAATGGCTTCAGGGTCTAAAATGATTCTTCCTTCCTCATCCAACACAAGAAGTATAGTTTGTGCCTTTCGTTGTTTCCCCAAGACTCTCTTTAGACATAATACATAAAAAATGCTGTGGATACAACTTTTTTCTAGTAAATGCAATTGGTAAGCTATGTGACCGGTTTTTATATTTATTTGATATGGTCCATAAAATTTTGGTGCCAATTTATTCTTCCCATGTTGTTTAAGGGATAACTATTTGTAAGGTAGAATCTCACAAATATCCAATCTCCTACTTCGAACTCTCTTTCTGTTCAATTTTGGTCATCTTGTTGCTTCATTCGATTCCTTGCAGCTGTTAAGTTTTCTTTGAGTAACTGAAGGATTTTCTGACTTTCGTCTAAATGGTCTTTTACTAACGCAACTTTTATGTGGCTAGTGGCCAACTCCTTCCATGATGGAGGTTTGTAACCATAAAGAGCTTGGAATGGTGTCATTTTAGTTGATGTGTGATAAGTGGAATTATACCACCACTCAACAAGGTGCAACCATTGAAACCATTTATTTTGTTTGTCAGAGATAAAACAACGAAGATAGATTTCTAAAAATTTATTGACAACTTATGTATGACCATCTATTTGAGGGTGGTAACTTGAGCTCATATTGAGAGAGGGTCTGATCTGTTTGAAAAATTCTTTTTAAATTTGGCATCTATATCACCAACGATAACCTTAGGGAACCCATGTAGTTTGTAAATATTCTTACAGAATATTTCAGTAGTTTGTTTTGTTGAATCTGTTTTCCTTACTCCAATAAAGTGTTCATACTTGGTTAGATTGTCTACTACTACTAATATTTTATCTTTTCCGTCGGATATGGGTAGTCCTTCAATGAAATTTATTTAAATTTCTTCCATTTTTTTATTGGGAATGTGTAACAGGTGGAGCAACCCAGGGGTCGACACATTTTCATTTTTGTTCCTTTGACAGAGATCACATTCTGCTATATATTTTTGAATATCCTCACTAAACCCTTTCTAAAAAAATTATCTTCGTACATTATAGTATGTTTTGAAAAATCCTACATGACCTGTAGCTGGGCAATCATGATATTCTTAAAGAACCTTGGCTTTAAATCTTGAGTTGGTATTTAAGTAGATTCTCCCTTTATACCATAAGATGGCGTTCTTCCATTCAAACTTAGGGTGTTGATTTAAATTGTTGATTATAGATCAGGTCTTTGGTTTTTTTGCATACTTGGTTTGAATTTCATCCAACCATTCTATAATGGCTATTGATATTGCAAGAACTTGTCTTTTCCTCTTTTATGTAGAATTTCCATATCAAACATGGCAATTTTCTCTATCCACTTTTGTTGTTTGGTTGACAATGTTTTTTGTTGTAACAAGTACTGAAGATTGTTATGATCTGTGTGTATCAAGAACTTACTTCCCAATATATATTGGTGCCATTTTGTTAATGCATGCATGATGGAACACATTTCCTTATTGTAAGTGGATTGTAAGCATTATGTTTTATTTAATTTCCTGCTCTCAAAAGCTATTGGGTGCCCATCTTGCATCAATATTGCTCCAATTCCAAAACCTGATGCATGACACTCGATGATGAAAGGTTTGGAGAAGTTAGGTGTTTCTAATAGCGGGGTCATGGACATAATTTTTTTTAAGTTTTCAAAACATTTTTGTTCTTCCAAATTCCATTGGAAGGAGTTTTTCTTAAGGAGATTTGTTAGGGGAGCGGTTAAATGAGCATAATTCTTGACGAATCTTCGATAGTATCCTGTCAATCCTAGAAATCCTCTTAACTTGGATATGCTTTTGGGTTTAGGCCATTACGTGATTGCCCTGATTTTCTTTGGGTCTACCTTGACTCCTTTTTTGGATATGATGTGACCAAGGTACTCTACTTCCTCCTTGCCAAATGTACATTTTGACATTTTGGCATAGAATTGATTTTCCTCCAGAAGAGATAACACTTGTCCCAAATGATTCATATGCTCCTCCCATGTTTTATTGTACACTAAGATATTGTCGAAGAAAACTAAGACATGTTTCTGTAAGTATGGGTGAAATAATTCATTCAATGTCTCTTGGAAGGTGGCGGGGGAATTAGTTAGCCCAAAAGGCATCACCTTGAATTCGTAGTGTCCTTCGTGTGTCTGGAAGGCAGTCTTGGCTACATCTTCTAGTCTGACTTTAATCTGATAGTACCCAGATATTAAATCAAGTTTTGAAAAATATCTTTCTCCATGAAGTTCATCCAACATTTCGTCAATAAATGGGATGGGAAATTTTCTTTTAATTGTTATTTTTTTTAGCCCTCGGTAATCTATGCATAATCTGAAAGATCCATCTTTCTTTCGAACTAGCACTACTAGAGATGCATATGGACTTATGCTTTTTGTGATGACACCACATTTTAATAGGTCTTGGACTAATCTTTGTATCTATGTTTTGTGGTGAAGAGGGTATCTGTATGGTCTAACCTTGACTAGGCTTGATCCTGGTTTAAATTCAATTATATGTTCAATTCTTATTTGAGGCAATAAATCCATGGGAAGGTCTTGAAATACCTTCTTGTGTTTTTGAATTAGATATTGGACGTCTGACGTTGTAGAGTCATCCTATTCTAGTTCTTGTATTTCTATGTTGTGGCATTGGATGAAGTATGCAGTTGCTCCTTTTTGGATCATTTTTTCCATTTGTTGTGATGACACAACCAGTGTTTGTGGAGGCTGAAAAGCATATCATTTATAACTTTTCCCTTGCCACTTGAATTGGATGAAATGTTCCTAGTGATTGATTGAGTATGTGCCCAAGGTTTGTAACCATTGGACTCCTAAAACCACATCTACTCCTCCCAGAGGGATGGTGTAGAGTTCTAATTCCAAATTAAAATCTTGGATTTGAAGTTTCACTTTATGGCATTTTCCAACATTTCCAATTTTTTTTCGTCTGCAACCATTACTTTCATGTCTGGGACTGAATATACAAATAATTTGAGTTTCCTTGCAATATTGATATCAATGAAATTGTGGTTACTTCCAGTGTCGATCAATACGATGACATTATCATTTGTTATATGTCCTTTTAATTTAAGAGTTTGTGGTTGGGTAATGCCTGTGATGGCTGGGAGCGATATTCTTTGTGTGTTGTCTTCTATGATATCTGACGTGTCATTTTGGAAATTTTTCATTTCTTCATTTATTGATTCTTCTAAGTCTGATTCATCGTCTTTTTCTGCTTCACAAATGTACAATTTTTTTGAGTTATTTTCTATCTGGCACTTATGTCTGGGGTCCCCTTTCTCTCTACATTGTTTACATTTTCCTTCTTTTATCCTTTGGGACGCTAAACTCATTCTTCTATCTTCACGTAGATTGGGTGGTATTTATTTTTTATTTCTTGTGGTCTGAGGGACACTCCTTCTTGAGTAAACTTTTTTGAATCTTGATTGGCCTTCTAGTTTTTCTTCTGCGGCTTTTGCCTTGCGTATTTCTATTTCTACCGTAGTAACCTCATGTAATCTTAATTCATCTTGGATATGTGGTTTGAGACCACCTATGTAAGACTGGAGTAATTGATCATTAGATATTCCAAATACTCGGGTGGCGAGAGCTTCCCATTGATGCGTAAATTCATCTTTGCTTCCTTTTTGTTGTAATCTGGTGAGTTTTGAAAAAACAAAAAATTCTGAGATGCCCTAGAATCTTTTAAGAAAAATATTTTTGAAAGAATTCCTATTATATGACTGAATTCTTCCTTTCCACCATAGATACCAATTGTATGCAGTGCCTTTGAGGTATATGGATGCGTATTTGACCTTTTCTTCATCGGTTGTAATATTATATATATGGAAATATTCTTTGGTTTTGTTAAACCAAGCCACGCATTGGTTATTGCCTCCATTATATTTTGATAGTTCAATTTTGGCTTTGAGAGGATAAATTATTAAGGGTTGATGTTGTGATATAGGTTGGGAATTTGAATTGTAGGGAGGCGGCAGCGGCGGTGGTGGTGATGTGTTAGATGTGCTTTAGTCACTTGGTTGTGGTTGGGTGGCTTGTTGGTTCCCTTGTCCTTTTATTAAATTTAAAACCTCATTAAGCTTTTCTTCTTGATGTTGTTTCATCACAACCAGAGTTTGTTGGAAATTGTCATCTATTTCTCGTTTGAAGTTTCCCAAACCTCGTTGTAGGTTAACCCCAAGTTCTTGAAAAATATTGTCTTTAAGATCTTGTTTTAGATTATCCATGCCTTTTTGTAATTTGATTCTGACTTCTGTTGAAATTTTTTCTTTAATATTATGGGTCAACTCTTGTTTGAGTGCCTCATTGTTGAGCCTTATTTCTTCTAGTAACTCATCGTGAGTTTTTTATATTGACGTTTTGAGCGATTTCCTAATGCTTTTACATTCCTAGTCTATTTTTTCCACTTGAGTTTTTAATTTTGACATCCTTTTGGTGTTCGGGGGTGAGTATTCTTCTGTAATTTTGAATGGAATTTATATGTCCCATTTAAAAAAAAAATATGTCAATCCTTGAATAAAAAAGTTACTTTAAATAAAGTAACTTTTTATAAAAATTAATGCTAACGAGATTTTTTTTTTTTATTATTAAGGGTCGGGGGTTGTGGGGTGAGGGGAAGGACGTGGG
>JZKD02S0192508.1:9149-22552 GCA_000966675.3 Picea glauca | reverse complement strand
ATAATTATGTAGTGTCAAAATGTCTAAATTCTTTACAAGAAAAAATATGTAGAAATTTTGCAACCGGAATGCAGGAGGCTAGGTTGCATGGAAATGGATCTTGTATGTGCTCTTTAAATGCTGTTATTTTTCTATTATGTGTCTTTCTCCATTGTTATGGTATGTTTCAGGGTACCTATAGACAAGGTTTTTCCCTGTGTTATAGCTCTCTGATATATGTGTGGGGTCAACAATATTACTCGGCCCAATATCGCAAGGCACCAACTAAGGAGGCTCGAGTAATACTTGATTACCCAGGTAATAGAGAGTATCTTTCAAGTGTTGTTCTCGGTGACAACTAACTAATGACTAACTATGAGGGATTAGGGACGGATCCTAACAGGAGGTCCCGCCAATTCGGTCCATGTTGGTTTTTATTTTCATAGCGTATGAGTTAAATATATTTTTTTATATTCTTCATTTATTTGCAAGATCGTATATAGATTCAATTGATTAGTAATTTCGAGTTATTTTTCTATAGTTGTTATTCATTATTTATTTTCCCATATACATGCTTTTATTTTCTTCTCCATCAGGGAAGGTCCATCACTAAAGGCCATAGTTCATGAGTGAAACACCTCTTTTGAATTCCTTGACTGACCATTAGAGTAGGTGAAATATTGGAATTGTCACCCTTGGAGAAGCCTTGCTACTATTGATGCAGCGCATAAAGACACCCCAATGATCACCATATCACATACACTTTCTTTCTCTCTTGCATTTACATTATTTGTTTGGTAGAAGCGAGATCACTATTGAAGGGCGTGGATACACATTGCAACTCTGTTTGGTTGCATGAACACTTTATTAATTCATTGTGAATGATTGTAGCCTATAGTGAAGGGGCTCTATGTTGACATTGCAGTTAGAAAACATACCATAGATTTAATTTTTGCATGAGTGTCTTTCCTTTGATAAGCACTAAAGAAAGTCAAGTTCCACTGAATATTATGTTCGACATTCATTTTGTAATCAAGATACAAATGCTTTGGATTGTGAATGAGTGAAAGACTACTTGATGTGCTCAATAAAAACTTTTCTCTGAGTTTTCCATCCAGTGAGCGAGATATATATAGCATTTCCTATAACTCCATCCCCAGAACCTAACAACCAAAAAAAATTCTTGGAGAGTGAAGGTCAAGGGTAAAGAGGAGCTACTTGTACTTTCATCTCAAGGAGTATCGGTTTTCCAATAACATATTACAACAAAAAACATTATCTCCAACCATGAGATGGAAAATAATGTTATGCCAAAGGAAACCCCTACTCTACTCTTATCTTCCATCCTATAGTTGAGGAACCCTTTCTTGGATATTTGTCGGAGTATGATTGATGATCGAAGAAGAATATTGAAGGGATTTGAAGGTTTTGGGGACCAAAAGATTGCAAATGGGGAGGTGTGATCTGAATTGGATCCTCACCAAACATTATAATAAGCATCTAGTTGCTTTACCTCTTAGAAAATTTTCAAACATGTCCTTCTTTATTTTATTTTGTCTTTTCTTTTGGAAAAATTGGAAGTGGAAACCAACCATTATGATGGTTGGCCTTCCAAAGGTATCCTATTAAAATAGTGAACGTTGTAGTGAGGACACGAACAAGGGAGAAGCAAGGAAAAATAAGGAAGACAATAGAAGAAATGAGAACTAGAAAAGGACAACCTATTTGAATATCAATGGACAAAGGAGTTAAGGAACTTGTCCACAATGAGTGAAGGTGCCACTGAGCCATGGAAAGGTGCATTTTTTTTTTTTTAATCAGTGAGTAGAAATACACATTTGTGTATAGCTATAGCTTACCTCTCTATATTTATCTCCTAAGCTTATTTAAATTCCCATTACATGTTGATTTTCCAATGTAAAATATGTGTGTTAGACGTGGGTTTTTTCTCTATGTTAATGACTGTATGACTTTTTTAATGGCCATTGCTTAAATGTTTTCTTTAATTATTGAAAGTAAATGATACAACATATTTTACCTTCCTTGGGTTGAATAAATTTGGCTGACAGCCGGTGGTCTTCAAATGTCACCAAAATATCACATGTAAATTACAAACATAAAGATTCTTCCTTCAGGTGTAACAAACAAACTTCCTTCTTTTGTCCAAATAGTAAGGGCAGCAAGCTGCATGAATATCAATTATTTTTATTATTTTAGGACATCATAACCTATATCTATTAGTTTCATTGGCACTTGAGATTGTTGGACGAGTATTCTCTCTGTTGTTCCACAAAGTACAATGAATTCCATGTCACATCTAGGGTCGATAGGGATCCAATTTTCCTTACTTAGTCGTCCATCGCATTTGGAATAAATTCTTCTGGGTATTTCTACCTTTGGTCCCAAATATTTTTTCTTATATTTTTTTCTTATAAGGTATCAAAATTTCCATATTTCCTGGACCTAGAAACCCCAAATCCAAATAATCATCGTCGCCTTCATCTCGTATGGTAAACAACAATTCATAATCCTTCAATTCCAAACTTTGAACACTTTCTCATTGATATTATGAATTATACCTATGCAATTTGAGATATCAAAATCCCAACTAGATATGTCAGACTCGCCTGGAAATAGATCTCTACATTCTGACAATTCTGGCGAGTCTGCTATTTGTGAAATTTTGAAGCTCACAATATTTCGAGAATGGTGCTTGGACTCATCCACGATTATTAGTGAATCATTGTTGCTATTGTAACACACGTACTCGATTTTCCTCCTAAATACTATTGATGTTGGCCATCCAAGATGGTTTAGAACAAGTTTGATGTCTCCATGCTATTTAAATAGACATTATGGACGAATCATGGATCAATGGCTGTTAAGATCGAGAAGAATATGAACCGTTGGATCACTCTATGTCAGGAACATATCGTGATGGTTGAATTTCCTAACTACAAATGCATATTAATGCATACTAAAGAACACACTAACAAACACACTTTTACCTAACGACATTAGATCAAGTAGATCTTATCTAACTCCTAAGTTTCTAAATATCCTAATAGTTTTAAGGATTTATTCACATGTCGAAAGGTCATACATCCATAATGAAGCTCTGATATTTTGTAATAGTCCCACTAGGTACCATTGTACTAGTAGATTTTTTTCGATTGCATATGGTATTTGACTCAGTAAATATTTGAATCTTTCTTCGTATCCGTGCACAGTTTCACAGGGATTTTGGTTGATTTCCTTATGTTTTTGTGCTACTAAATGGCTTATATCTCATGTCTTAAAAATGACAAGAAATTATGTTTTATTTTATTTTTCATACGTGTTTTATTTTCAGTGAAATTCATAAACCAGGTAAGAGCCCTAAACATGTTTTATTTTCAGTGAAATTCATAAACCAGGTAAGAGCCCTAGCTCGAAGCGCGGCTCCAAACTAAGCCATTTGTTTTTCTTCATCGATTATATCTACAACATCCCATAATTTCTCACAAATGAACCAATCTCATTTAGGATCTTCATTGACTTCATAAATAGGGATGTGGTTAAGTCCTGTTGTTGGTTTCTTTTTAGAAAATGGAATTATTGTGAGATCTTTAGTTGAAGCAGACTTGGAAGTTGATGGAGTAATATTTTCTTGAGTCAAGGTCGAGTTATTTGACTCAATCAATGTAATCTATGGTTGTTATTTAGTTGGGATATATTCAATTTCTAACTTTACTCATTCTTTCTTTAGGATTGAGTCATCTGTCTGGCAAGCTTTATCTATATACTCGAAGAACTATCCTCTACAGGGTCATGTCATTTCTCTTTCACTATGTGTCGAATTTGAATCTTCTAGAAGCAATTTCGAAAGGAATGAGACATCCGTGAGATCTCTTACACGAATTATTATATCTTCTGGTCAATAATTAGCATTGCATTTCTTATTTGGCCATTATTATGAGTTTGACACCACACCCATGGTTATTGTGTATCTATATGACGTCATTGTTGGAGAAAGTATATGATCCAAAAATGGAAGGAATTAATAACAAATTGACATTAACAAGATGCTCATGAATGATTAAAGAGTCCAGACATCATAGACCATGCTGAAAATAAGAGAAGATAACAACAATAAGAAAGAGAAATAGACAACAAGAACTTGTTAACAGAGTTCACCAATGTGTGGCTACGTCTTCGGGTCTTCTTCCATGTGGAGGACCTCTTTATTGATCTTTCAATGTTCAAGTTTTCTTTACAATGGCTCTTGCTATTACAAACAAGATTATAATCTGTTGTACAAGAACTCCTTGTGCAGATACACACATGCCTCAACAATCACCTCTCAAAACATGACTAAATGCCCGTCAAAACACGAGAAATTGGCCATTAACTCATACTCTTCTGTACATTCCCTGAATACAAAGTACCCTCTCAAGCTCAATAAGCCTGATTTATATAGTGTTTAAGCTCAGTTGGAGAAGCCAAAATTCCCACAAATATATGGCCACTTTTTGGGATCAAATCCCCCTCCAAATGGCCAAGAAATCTCCAAAAATGCCCAATATAGGCAAAACTATAGAAAAAAGATCCACTTTGTTGAAAATATCAAAACTAGCCCCTTTTGCCTGGGCGTGCACACCTTATACAGGGTGATATGGCTTAATATGGCCAAGCACCAGCCCCTTATGGGTTGTGCATTGTCCCTTACGTCCGCTAGCACCAGTCACATGTCAATATGTAATAGAACCGAGTCCCGAACGATGCACCTGGCCTCTGGTATTTACCCCTGAGTCATATGGTATAGGTTCCTGCCGATGCTTAAGGTCGTATTTTGTGGCCACCATGCTCGTAGCTAATCCTTATAGTGGAGCACCGGGGTGTGGTTGTATGAGGTAGCACACATAACTGCAGGCTGGGGCTAGGCCCCAACACTTTCCGCCTCTGCTCACAACATGCTCACACTTTAAATATTATAATGCAGAATTAGCTTAACAAGTCACATTGTAGGCAGGTTGGTACCTAGACTACCCCAAAGCTCTCCCAATTCTATAGGTCCTGAGGTCAAATCCAATGAAGTCCAACATTCCTTTTTCCATTGTCAACGAATGATGGGGTGCCACATGGTAGCCCATGTCTGGGCCACGTGGCACCGTTTTAACTTGCCCTCGAATGTGCCACTTGTCAAAACTTGATTGGACCACATCTTCCTCCTTCCTAGTCAACATCTTTCTTCTCTACCATGTTTCACAATTCCACGTCATCATTGACATTTTTCATGTTGACTGTTGACTTTTTGCTTGTTCGGGATATCGATCAGAGTGTGATAAATATCGCATACAATGTCTATTTGAGGAAGTAAATATATGGCCGGAATCAATGTGATGTTCCAGATGCAATGGAGTTGGTTTCATCCAATTCTGACAACTTTCATTTTTGAGTAGTTTCCTGACTTGAGGAGCCTCTTGGATCATTCCTCTCCACTTGGAAGATTTTGGACCACCAAAAGTCTCATATCAGTTGGTAAATAAGTGAGGATAATATGTACTCACTTTTCCAGTCTCCATCCAATTGGACTGACTTGGATTTGTTCCCTTCAATCCCACTCGAAGATACTCCACATCGCCCCTGCGAGAAGTACAGACTCTTTTGTCCAAAATGGTGTCTTCCTGCAACTCATTCATATACTCAGNATAATTATGTAGTGTCAAAATGTCTAAATTCTTTACAAGAAAAAATATGTAGAAATTTTGCAACCGGAATGCAGGAGGCTAGGTTGCATGGAAATGGATCTTGTATGTGCTCTTTAAATGCTGTTATTTTTCTATTATGTGTCTTTCTCCATTGTTATGGTATGTTTCAGGGTACCTATAGACAAGGTTTTTCCCTGTGTTATAGCTCTCTGATATATGTGTGGGGTCAACAATATTACTCGGCCCAATATCGCAAGGCACCAACTAAGGAGGCTCGAGTAATACTTGATTACCCAGGTAATAGAGAGTATCTTTCAAGTGTTGTTCTCGGTGACAACTAACTAATGACTAACTATGAGGGATTAGGGACGGATCCTAACAGGAGGTCCCGCCAATTCGGTCCATGTTGGTTTTTATTTTCATAGCGTATGAGTTAAATATATTTTTTTATATTCTTCATTTATTTGCAAGATCGTATATAGATTCAATTGATTAGTAATTTCGAGTTATTTTTCTATAGTTGTTATTCATTATTTATTTTCCCATATACATGCTTTTATTTTCTTCTCCATCAGGGAAGGTCCATCACTAAAGGCCATAGTTCATGAGTGAAACACCTCTTTTGAATTCCTTGACTGACCATTAGAGTAGGTGAAATATTGGAATTGTCACCCTTGGAGAAGCCTTGCTACTATTGATGCAGCGCATAAAGACACCCCAATGATCACCATATCACATACACTTTCTTTCTCTCTTGCATTTACATTATTTGTTTGGTAGAAGCGAGATCACTATTGAAGGGCGTGGATACACATTGCAACTCTGTTTGGTTGCATGAACACTTTATTAATTCATTGTGAATGATTGTAGCCTATAGTGAAGGGGCTCTATGTTGACATTGCAGTTAGAAAACATACCATAGATTTAATTTTTGCATGAGTGTCTTTCCTTTGATAAGCACTAAAGAAAGTCAAGTTCCACTGAATATTATGTTCGACATTCATTTTGTAATCAAGATACAAATGCTTTGGATTGTGAATGAGTGAAAGACTACTTGATGTGCTCAATAAAAACTTTTCTCTGAGTTTTCCATCCAGTGAGCGAGATATATATAGCATTTCCTATAACTCCATCCCCAGAACCTAACAACCAAAAAAAATTCTTGGAGAGTGAAGGTCAAGGGTAAAGAGGAGCTACTTGTACTTTCATCTCAAGGAGTATCGGTTTTCCAATAACATATTACAACAAAAAACATTATCTCCAACCATGAGATGGAAAATAATGTTATGCCAAAGGAAACCCCTACTCTACTCTTATCTTCCATCCTATAGTTGAGGAACCCTTTCTTGGATATTTGTCGGAGTATGATTGATGATCGAAGAAGAATATTGAAGGGATTTGAAGGTTTTGGGGACCAAAAGATTGCAAATGGGGAGGTGTGATCTGAATTGGATCCTCACCAAACATTATAATAAGCATCTAGTTGCTTTACCTCTTAGAAAATTTTCAAACATGTCCTTCTTTATTTTATTTTGTCTTTTCTTTTGGAAAAATTGGAAGTGGAAACCAACCATTATGATGGTTGGCCTTCCAAAGGTATCCTATTAAAATAGTGAACGTTGTAGTGAGGACACGAACAAGGGAGAAGCAAGGAAAAATAAGGAAGACAATAGAAGAAATGAGAACTAGAAAAGGACAACCTATTTGAATATCAATGGACAAAGGAGTTAAGGAACTTGTCCACAATGAGTGAAGGTGCCACTGAGCCATGGAAAGGTGCATTTTTTTTTTTTTAATCAGTGAGTAGAAATACACATTTGTGTATAGCTATAGCTTACCTCTCTATATTTATCTCCTAAGCTTATTTAAATTCCCATTACATGTTGATTTTCCAATGTAAAATATGTGTGTTAGACGTGGGTTTTTTCTCTATGTTAATGACTGTATGACTTTTTTAATGGCCATTGCTTAAATGTTTTCTTTAATTATTGAAAGTAAATGATACAACATATTTTACCTTCCTTGGGTTGAATAAATTTGGCTGACAGCCGGTGGTCTTCAAATGTCACCAAAATATCACATGTAAATTACAAACATAAAGATTCTTCCTTCAGGTGTAACAAACAAACTTCCTTCTTTTGTCCAAATAGTAAGGGCAGCAAGCTGCATGAATATCAATTATTTTTATTATTTTAGGACATCATAACCTATATCTATTAGTTTCATTGGCACTTGAGATTGTTGGACGAGTATTCTCTCTGTTGTTCCACAAAGTACAATGAATTCCATGTCACATCTAGGGTCGATAGGGATCCAATTTTCCTTACTTAGTCGTCCATCGCATTTGGAATAAATTCTTCTGGGTATTTCTACCTTTGGTCCCAAATATTTTTTCTTATATTTTTTTCTTATAAGGTATCAAAATTTCCATATTTCCTGGACCTAGAAACCCCAAATCCAAATAATCATCGTCGCCTTCATCTCGTATGGTAAACAACAATTCATAATCCTTCAATTCCAAACTTTGAACACTTTCTCATTGATATTATGAATTATACCTATGCAATTTGAGATATCAAAATCCCAACTAGATATGTCAGACTCGCCTGGAAATAGATCTCTACATTCTGACAATTCTGGCGAGTCTGCTATTTGTGAAATTTTGAAGCTCACAATATTTCGAGAATGGTGCTTGGACTCATCCACGATTATTAGTGAATCATTGTTGCTATTGTAACACACGTACTCGATTTTCCTCCTAAATACTATTGATGTTGGCCATCCAAGATGGTTTAGAACAAGTTTGATGTCTCCATGCTATTTAAATAGACATTATGGACGAATCATGGATCAATGGCTGTTAAGATCGAGAAGAATATGAACCGTTGGATCACTCTATGTCAGGAACATATCGTGATGGTTGAATTTCCTAACTACAAATGCATATTAATGCATACTAAAGAACACACTAACAAACACACTTTTACCTAACGACATTAGATCAAGTAGATCTTATCTAACTCCTAAGTTTCTAAATATCCTAATAGTTTTAAGGATTTATTCACATGTCGAAAGGTCATACATCCATAATGAAGCTCTGATATTTTGTAATAGTCCCACTAGGTACCATTGTACTAGTAGATTTTTTTCGATTGCATATGGTATTTGACTCAGTAAATATTTGAATCTTTCTTCGTATCCGTGCACAGTTTCACAGGGATTTTGGTTGATTTCCTTATGTTTTTGTGCTACTAAATGGCTTATATCTCATGTCTTAAAAATGACAAGAAATTATGTTTTATTTTATTTTTCATACGTGTTTTATTTTCAGTGAAATTCATAAACCAGGTAAGAGCCCTAAACATGTTTTATTTTCAGTGAAATTCATAAACCAGGTAAGAGCCCTAGCTCGAAGCGCGGCTCCAAACTAAGCCATTTGTTTTTCTTCATCGATTATATCTACAACATCCCATAATTTCTCACAAATGAACCAATCTCATTTAGGATCTTCATTGACTTCATAAATAGGGATGTGGTTAAGTCCTGTTGTTGGTTTCTTTTTAGAAAATGGAATTATTGTGAGATCTTTAGTTGAAGCAGACTTGGAAGTTGATGGAGTAATATTTTCTTGAGTCAAGGTCGAGTTATTTGACTCAATCAATGTAATCTATGGTTGTTATTTAGTTGGGATATATTCAATTTCTAACTTTACTCATTCTTTCTTTAGGATTGAGTCATCTGTCTGGCAAGCTTTATCTATATACTCGAAGAACTATCCTCTACAGGGTCATGTCATTTCTCTTTCACTATGTGTCGAATTTGAATCTTCTAGAAGCAATTTCGAAAGGAATGAGACATCCGTGAGATCTCTTACACGAATTATTATATCTTCTGGTCAATAATTAGCATTGCATTTCTTATTTGGCCATTATTATGAGTTTGACACCACACCCATGGTTATTGTGTATCTATATGACGTCATTGTTGGAGAAAGTATATGATCCAAAAATGGAAGGAATTAATAACAAATTGACATTAACAAGATGCTCATGAATGATTAAAGAGTCCAGACATCATAGACCATGCTGAAAATAAGAGAAGATAACAACAATAAGAAAGAGAAATAGACAACAAGAACTTGTTAACAGAGTTCACCAATGTGTGGCTACGTCTTCGGGTCTTCTTCCATGTGGAGGACCTCTTTATTGATCTTTCAATGTTCAAGTTTTCTTTACAATGGCTCTTGCTATTACAAACAAGATTATAATCTGTTGTACAAGAACTCCTTGTGCAGATACACACATGCCTCAACAATCACCTCTCAAAACATGACTAAATGCCCGTCAAAACACGAGAAATTGGCCATTAACTCATACTCTTCTGTACATTCCCTGAATACAAAGTACCCTCTCAAGCTCAATAAGCCTGATTTATATAGTGTTTAAGCTCAGTTGGAGAAGCCAAAATTCCCACAAATATATGGCCACTTTTTGGGATCAAATCCCCCTCCAAATGGCCAAGAAATCTCCAAAAATGCCCAATATAGGCAAAACTATAGAAAAAAGATCCACTTTGTTGAAAATATCAAAACTAGCCCCTTTTGCCTGGGCGTGCACACCTTATACAGGGTGATATGGCTTAATATGGCCAAGCACCAGCCCCTTATGGGTTGTGCATTGTCCCTTACGTCCGCTAGCACCAGTCACATGTCAATATGTAATAGAACCGAGTCCCGAACGATGCACCTGGCCTCTGGTATTTACCCCTGAGTCATATGGTATAGGTTCCTGCCGATGCTTAAGGTCGTATTTTGTGGCCACCATGCTCGTAGCTAATCCTTATAGTGGAGCACCGGGGTGTGGTTGTATGAGGTAGCACACATAACTGCAGGCTGGGGCTAGGCCCCAACACTTTCCGCCTCTGCTCACAACATGCTCACACTTTAAATATTATAATGCAGAATTAGCTTAACAAGTCACATTGTAGGCAGGTTGGTACCTAGACTACCCCAAAGCTCTCCCAATTCTATAGGTCCTGAGGTCAAATCCAATGAAGTCCAACATTCCTTTTTCCATTGTCAACGAATGATGGGGTGCCACATGGCAGCCCATGTCTGGGCCACGTGGCACCGTTTTAACTTTCCCTCGAATGTGCCACTTGTCAAAACTTGATTGGACCACATATTCCTCCTTCCTAGTCAACATCTTTCTTCTCTACCATGTTTCACAATTCCACGTCATCATTGACGTTTTTCATGTTGACTATTGACTTTTTGCTTGTTCGGGATATCGATCAGAGTGTGATAAATCTCGCATACGATGTCTATTTGAGGAAGTAAATATATGTCCGGAATCAATGTGATGTTCCAGATGCAATGGAGTTGGTTTCATCCAATTCTGACAACTTTCATTTTTGAGTAGTTTCCTGACTTGAGGAGCCTCTTGGATCATTCCTCCCCACTTGGAAGATTTTGGACCACCAAAAGTCTCATATCAGTTGGTAAATAAGTGAGGATACTATGTACTCACTTTTCCAGTCTCCATCCAATTGGACTGACTTGGATTTGTTCCCTTCAATCCCACTCGAAGATACTCCACATCGCCCCTGCGAGAAGTACAGACTCTTTTGTGCAAAATGGTGTCTTCCTGCAACTCATTCATATACTCAGGAGAAAAATCTTCTATGTTAGGAATGTGAACATTCTCTCCTTGATCCTTGATAATAGGAGACTCATACAATCTCAATTTTTCCACATTTACAACTGAATAAATTTTCATATATGGAGGCAATTCTAATTGGAAAGCATTAGTACCAATCTTGTCTAAAATTTTGAAAGGACCATAATGAATTGGTTTTGTCTTTTTACCTTCTCCTTGCATCCTTTCCTTTTTGATGGATAACGAGACTTGATCTCCTGCTTTGAACTGATGATCAACTCGATGCATATCATGCCTTTACTTGTACTTGGCTTGGCTTTTCTCCAACTGTTCCTATACTGCCTGATGAATCAACTGGATTTGTTCAATGAAATTTGTAGCCATGTCCACATCACTGTGTCTTTCTGATGTAATGTCTTTCACAAAGACAAAATCCAAAGGATATTTTTGCAAGTACCCCAAACATGTTTCAAATGGATATCTCTGACTAGAAGAATGTTTGGCTCGATTATATACATGTTGCACATAACACAAGTGTCCATCCCAAAGCTTAGGATTTTTGTTGCAATATGCCCAAAGTAGATGCACTATTGTTTTATTCACCACCTCTGTCTGCCCATCCATCTGTGGATGAAATGTTGGGATCTTCTTTAGCCTAGTGTCCATAAGTTCCCACAATCTTGACCAAAAATTCCCCATGAATCTGGAGTCTCGATCAGATACAATAGAAGTAAGTAACCCAAAATGAACCCATATGTAATGATTCCAAGACAAATGTTTTTCTTGTAATCAGTAGCTACCACTGATGTGTTGATGTGCAGGTGTTTATTGAGTTATCCAGTTATTAATTGCATTCATACAAGATTCATCCAACACATGAAGATCACAATACATTCAAGATATAGAAACACAAGCATAAATCTGACCTTTATTATAGAAGCATGAATCAGATACAATAGAATGAGAAGATCTGGAATAATCCTCAGATGGATCCAATGCAAAACAAGTATGAGCTGCTACAAAATGCTCCTGCTAATACAGACAAGCCTCCCAAAGGCTGAATAAGAAATGAAGATCAATACACGCAGATTTGAATGCCAATCCCTCCAGTTCAAGAATACCATGCTCCAATAGAAGGCTGAAACCCTCAATAAATCGACCCAACTGAAAGAAGACTCCAAACGAGTCCAAACTCAGCCAGATGATAGATCAAGATGATAGAATCACCATCCTGAAGTCTCAAGCTGAACATCCAAGGAAAACTCCTCCAAACTCTGAATCTTCTACTGAAGTTGTGCCCTCCTAGATGCATGGAACCCTAGGTAATCCAAATCTGATGGGAAAGGCCTTCAAATGCCCGAAAACTCCCCAGGAATGTAGATTGGGCTATGAAAACCCCGTAGGAGAAGTTTCAGTCTCAAATTCCAGGTGAAGCTCTCTAGATCTGAGATTTACTGAATCATAGGACGCCCCCTTTGCCTCCAAGACGTCCCAATCTGTAAACAAATATCGGATGATGATAACCCTCCAGAAAAACATTCAAATTGATGGTTGTGCCCCTGCCAACAAAACCCAAGTTTTGAAATGGCCACAGGCCCTCTGGATAAGCTGGATTGAACCTCCCTCTAGATGATGGTGTGCCCTTGCTAGAATCACAAGAACAGTACGGCCCTGCATACTTTTGAAGTGCTAGATGGAGATGTGATGAGAATACAATGGTGTGGAGGAGTATTTCATCCCCGAGACCAAGCTGTAGAACAAGGTGACTGGATATTTCACCACTGAGTTTCTCATAAGGTTTTGTACAACAAAACCCCCAAACTGAATGCTCAAGAGAAATAACAAGCAATACACCAAATCCTGAATGAATAATAGGTGCGCCCCAACCTCTTGCTTATACTTTCTCTTCTAATTCCCTGTTGAGTTAGGTTAACTCCCAGGGTTAACTTCTATTCTTCTGTTGAGTTATATTTTACTCCTTTTATCCTTTTTCTTTCTCAAGTCATCTTTAAAATATAACTTTAGTCTAGTTGACCTTCCCCCTCAGTGTGATACTATGACCTAGTGGGGGTGCCCA
>JZKD02S0192507.1:277721-288451 GCA_000966675.3 Picea glauca | reverse complement strand
ATTTCGTATATCATTACTGTGTATTGTGAAGATTATGCTGGATATTTCACTATTATTCTGTTATTTCTAGCATTTCGTTTCTGTTCTGCACATTTTATATATCTGGTATCTTGCATTGGGGGTTGAACACTATGTTCAGACTTAAAGGACAAAGGGATGCAGACTCAATATGAAGTAAATAATTTCTCCAGAGTAACTTTGCTCTCAAAGTTGAATTCTTTCTCCCCTTTCCATAGATCGTAATTGGCCCATTTACAGCCTTCAAAATGGAACTGAAGCACTGAGTCGGAATGTTTCCAGTATATGGAAGGCCAAGGATCATAGATATCCTATCGTGACATGGAAACCCAACATTAATCTTCATTTTTTGGCACAAATCTTGATGTATGCAGGTTGTGGTGGAGCAGCCTACGTATACACATGTTATATAGTGTGCAAGATGCGTACATGTGGGAAAAAAAAATGGCTCTAGATTTTATAAACAAGGAAGAGAAGTCTGCATGGGGAAATGGAAAAAGGCCTTCTGTGCAAGATTGCATAGGGTGAGGAAAATCTTGCTATAACGATGTTGCAGCAGTATCAAACAGATATCAAGACCTTGTTGGGATGAAATCATCATGTTTTTGGTTCAATTACACCAGGGAGACCACCTGAAAGGGGGTTTGAGCACACCATTGAGTTGGAGGAGGGGGCTAAAACCATGATCACATCACCCTATCATCATCCTGGAAGGTTCAAGTATGAGATAGAGAAAGAAATTAAGAAATTGTTAGAGATGGGACACATCAGACCTAGCACCAGTCCATTCACTTCTTCAGTTATCTTAGTTATGAAGAAGTATGGTACCATGAGGATGCGCATCGACTATCGGTCCTTGAAAAAGAAAAACATCAACAACTGGTATCCTATCCCTCGCATCGATGTGTTGATGGATGAACTGTATGGGGCAGTTTTCTTCTCGAAGATTGATCTACACTATGGATATCATCGGATCAACATCTGAGAGAAGGACATAGAGAAGACGACATTTTGATGCCACTTTGGTCATTTTGAGTTCCTCGTTATGCCATTTGGGCTAACCAATGCACCGACTACATTTCATTCTTTCATGCACCACATATTAATGGATCAGTTGAGGAAATTAGTATTGGTATTCTTCGACGACATCTTGGTTTATAGCAAGACATGGCAGGAACATTTGAGGCACTTGGATGAGGTAATAAGCATCATGGAGGCACAGTGACTATACACCAAAGAGTCCAAGTGTGAATTTGGTATGAAAAAACTAATTTACTTGGGACACATTATCAGTGTGTAGGGGGTACAGGTGCACCAGAAGAAGATGAGGGCCATTCTGGATTGGCCAACTCCCAGGAATGTGACAGATTTGAGGAGCTTCTTTGGTCTATCAGCCATTACAGGCAATTTTTTGGGGGTTTTTCTCAACTGAGGGCACCACTTATAGATCTCACCATATGAGGGCCTTCATATGAACCAATGAATCGTAGAAATCCTTTGATCACATGAAGGAATTCATCGGAACATGCCCAGTGTTAGCATTACTAGACTTCACTTTGCCATTTGTATAAGAGTGTGATGCATCCAGTGAGGGAATCGAGGTCATTTTAATGCAGGGAGGACACCCCATTATGTTCAAGAGAAAGAATCTCAGTCAACCTATGTTGGTTTATATTTATTTCTTTCTGCTTCTTGGGCTGACCCAGGTTCAGATCTAAACAGGTTTCAAACAAAACCCTCTAAGACGGTCATCCCTCCTAGTAAACTAGAAGGAAACACAACACACATAATGCACTGCATAGTCTTACTCGAGATAGTTATATGGGTGACTGCAATGCTAAGGTGCTTGTAGTCTAGGAATAAGTGGGGATCTGGGTTTAACTTGATCTTCTTCAGGCCTTAAATTGGTTATTCCTTCTATTATTCTTAAGATTCATTCATATGTTAATCCCATGCATACATTCTAATAGATCTAACTTAACCATTCATCCATCCATTCATAAACTACCTACTGACAGAAGGTTAATATTCAATAAACAACACACATCACATAGGTTTTACCATTGTTCACCCCCTCTTGGGCTACGTCCACAAAGATCTATATTCTAGGCTCTTTTATTTAGATTTCTTCAAAATATGGTGTTGTGTGCACTACATATTCAATCATACAATCATGGAAAAGGTTCAACAACCTCTTTGAGTTGAACTAGATCAAACCAAGATCCTCAGCCTGTGATCTAACCCTCAAAACATGGCCTACTTGGCTCTTCTACAATTCAAAAACTTACAAAAATGTATCATAACTACAATAGTCGAACTGAACTAGTATCTGAACTAATCAGAACCAACAAGAACAACCTGGAACCCTGAACAAGACCTCCTAGGTTCTTATGTATGTTATTTTACAAGCATATTAGCTGTTACAATATCTTACCAAAACCCTAACCCTAACATGGTTATTTTTTCCTACTTGCGTGCCTTGCTTGCTTTCCTCCTTTGCATGTAGCTTTTCCTTGCACATGTCGCTTTTCCTGCAAGTTGTTCTTCTCCAAAATTGGGTTTTACATTCCAAAAATAGACCTTTCCTCAAACTAGTACTGCGCCCAACAGGCCCCCAACACTAACATGTGGCTCGTCCCGAGCCACCTAGGCAATGCATTCTCCCTGAACAACCTCTGCCAGGATGTGGAAATTTTCCTTCAGCTCCTTTCCTCTTTCTCTTTTCTGTGCAACTTTGCCTCTTAGTGCTTCTAGTGTTTGTTTGTTATTTCCTCCTACAATAGTTATGCGTTCTCTACTTGTGTCTGTGCCATAATTTTCTTTTCTTCCTCCATCTACGTGATCATCTATGCTTCTTTCTCTTTGAGGGGTTCCAGTTCTTCTTTTCTTGCTTGCTTCTTTGTCTACGCAGTTTTCAATTCTGACTGCAGCTTCTTCATGTCCTTGTTGTAGGAAAATTCCCCTGCAGACAAGTGAATGACCTCTTGGATCTAAGACCCCTATGACCAAGATAGAAAGATGTTAAATTTGAACACTGGCATTCCTTTAAACATATCTTAACTAGTCAATAGAGAAGAGGAAGAAAGTATGAGTACCTTTTGATGAAGTTTGTCCTTGCTCAGTCCAAGTTGAGCTTGATCTCCAAATCCTTCAAGGATTCCTACAATCCAATAAACAACGAAGACAAAGCATACTTCCTATCCTACCATGCTTAGTTTAAATCTAGATTTATCCAAAGAAACAAGTCCATGAAAATGTACACAAACTTGAAGGAAACAAGCCAAGCACATGTATTAATGAAAACCAAACAAGGTGCTTACAAAATGTAGATACATATGCAGTAGCCTCACCAAGTTCTCCTTTTCCAACCCCTTGCTCGAACGATCTATGATAAAAATGAAAATACTTTTCATTGATTATTCTCCCCTTTTCACCATGAGAATGGATCCTTATATAGGCTTTGAGAGGCTTAACCACCTTAGATATCCTTGGGATAAGTTGAGGATATGGCTCCATTAGTTGTGGAACTCCCCTTAGATTCAACCTTGGACTTGGATTTGAGCCAAACTGACTCGGATATTTCTCAGTCGTCCTTAGAGTTAAGGGGGATTTGTCCCCAAGATTTTCTCAACAGATAGATGTTCCCTCAAAGTGGGCCATAGAGCATTGAAGTGCTCCCTAGTAAGAGGTAAAGGAGTGCTAGCACTCCTTGCAAGTGGTCAGGGGAGCGTTGATCTCCAAAAATAAATTTATGATGGTAATTCCTCAAGGTAAAATCTTGTAAACTTTGCCAAATGGTATATTTTCTTCATATAAAAAGCCTAAGAGGATGTCCCAAGTGTTCTGATGATGTTTTCCATGGTGTGACACATGTGAGGTGAACATATAACTTTTACAACACTTGCAACAAATGTGCGACACTTGTGACAATGATAATGAGGCATTGTCGAAGTGAGTAATTTTGGTGTGTAACAGATTGCCCCCAAAGTGTGAGGTCAGAAGACGGAAACTGATGACTGAAGTACTTTGTATACTTTTCAAAGAAAGGGTATGGAGTCAGAGAACCTAGTAGAAGCTACAAACAACCATCAAACAAATGTTATGACATGTTTCAAACCCAAGGCAGGCATACCTATGCTTGAGTGATAAAGTACTTTTAAGGTATGGCCACCATCAAATACACTACGAATCCATAATCATATTGACTTAAGGCTATAGCCACCAAAGATACAATGTGGATCTATACTTCCATGACATGAAATGATCATAGCCACGAGAATTACACATTGGATCTATGAGATGACAAAACATAGCCACGAACCAATACAAAATGGATCTATGTGATAGTATATATATCAATTTGTTCAAATGATCTCCTTTCACAGCCTAGGAAAAGTAGATATTAGAGTGAACACTCAACCTAGGGTCTTCTTACCGATCTCGATGTGGCACGAATTGTTGGCCCTTGGTTATAAAAGTAAGTGAAGATCAAGGAAGAAAAGTAAAAATGTGAACTGTGCAGAAGACACGGTGACTATTACTGGGTCAAAGCGAGAAAAAGAGTAGAAAGGACGAAGAGAAGTAAAAGGAAGCAAGTCACTGGACAAAGAGATTGAGGATGATATATCAACAAGGAAGGAGGACTGTGGACAACTCAGCCAGTGGAAAAATCCACTGTTGGATGCTTTGGAGCATCGCATGAGAAGGAAGGAAAGACAGGCTGGCGAAGTCCTGAAAACGCGGGTCAAGTTGATCTAGGGTTTTAGACACCTAGGGTTTTGGTATCTAGGGTTTTTACACCTAGGTTTCAGCCTAAGGATGTCGGTGAGTGATTGTAATGTATAAATAGAGGTCTAAAGGGCCTGGGATGGGTTGTTGTTGATCGTTGTCATTGTTGTTACTATTGTTGGTGTTATGATTGTTGTTGTGTGATCAAGTGAGTAACATTGTGTGAGAGAGAAGTGTTGAGTACGAAAGCCTTCTGTATTGTAAGATCTTCAGCTAGGTGTGATTCACGAAGATGAAACCTACAGTTGGGTGCGTAGGGAGGGGAGAGATAGAGAGGAGAAGAAAGAAGATCTGCTAGCTGAGAGCGCAGACAAGAACTGTATGCTTCACCTTAATATATTAAAAAGGACAGTTTTGTGGACATAGCCCTAGAGAGAGGGTGAACCACGTATACCTTGTGTTGTGTGTGATTGATGCTATGTTCTTTGCCTTTGATATACTGGTATTTCATTACTGTGGTATATCTGATAGATGGGTGGAATAGATCTAAGTTGATAAGTGATATATGCATGTTGTATTGTTTTAGTGTTGGATCCACTTGAGATTTACCTTGGTTGTAGACATCTCTGTCCTGCAACCCCCCCATAGCTGCTTTGGGTTAGATTGCATCTACTTCGTAGGTGTAGCCAAAAGGGCCAGTAGTTAGGGCTTGTTGGTGCGCTCTTGGAGCTGAACCCTGGGTCTTCCCCTATGCCAACAAATGGTTATGTTGTCGGGACAGGAATATTCTTGAGGGAATGTCAAGGTGGTTCCCATCAAAGACAAAGATTCAAAAGTGGATAGAGGATCAAGAAAAGGACTTTGTTGAATCCCAGAATAAGAACCCTAATCTTAGTACAAAGGATTTTTTAGGAAGATATATCTTTACTGATATACATGAAATTTTCTTTGGAGGAATCCATCAAGAGCTATACGAGTGGTTAGCTATGTTAGTAGATACCCAGTTTGAGATTAGATCTAAGTCACCTGTGGTCTGGACATCGGTGCTAATCAAGAAGGTCAAGAGAGTTGATGACACCATGGAAAGAGAAGTATACCACTGGTTTCATAGCACCATTGGAGGGTACATCACTGAGTTTGTTGTTGATAGAGTAGAGTCATATAGCCAAGCCGAGAGATATTTCTTCAAGGGACCCAGAGGAAAAATTTTACATTTTTTGAAGTTGAGGATCAAGATGTTATTACATGAGAAGAACATCTTGAAGATATAGTAGATTGGTCGGATCTGGAAAACTTGATGTTCAGGAATTTAGATAGCAACAATGACATAAAGGTTGGACATATGCACAGTGGGAGAGCGTTCAGAGAAGTTCATCTTGTGAACCTGTTTAAGAATAATTATGGAGACGAGGGTTTCTATAGTGGAGAAGAGGAAGATCTGACAGATGAAGAGCATTCAAAACCCACTGGGACAGAGGAAGGAAAATTTGAAGAGCCTCGTCAGGAATAGCCAGAAACTTCAGGAACTACGTAGACTGTTGAAGTAAGTATTATTATCCCTCCCATTGATTCAGTAGAATTAAGAAATCAGAGTAATCCAAGCCACCAAAGCATTCAGAGCACTGTCACTAGTAGTCCACCACATACTCAGTCAGGAACCCTAGGAATATCTATGGCAGATGAGATGAGGCTCCCTATTTTTAGGGGAGATGGGTCTAAAGACCCTGATCAACACTAGTTCCTATGTGAAGCTGTATGGAATATTAAGAATGTCACCGACGAAGCTGTTAAAAGAACTCGGTTTAGTACTACCCTAAGGGATCGAGCACTGATCCGGTACATGAAGCTTGTCTAAGGAATTTTACAGCCTAAGACGTTGAATGATACCAAGAATCCATTGATTGCAGAGTTCAAGAAACCCAAGTCGGAGTCACAATGTATTACAGAGATGAAAGAGATCAAGTAGAAGGTAGTTGAACCTATTTGGGAATTCAATCAGAGATTCAAGACTTTAACCGGTCGATTAACTTTTCAGATCCCATATGAGCAGAACAAAGAATGGTTCATTGTTTCCCTCTTACCACACATCAGAGTTCCTCTGATGCAATAGAATATCGCTTCGCAGGCTGAGGCATTGGATATCACCATGACATTAGAGTCATCCCCTATGGGAGAATCCAGCTCAGGTATGAGTCAAATATTGAGTCAACTAACTAGTTTGTCTCTGCAGGTCAAAGATATGAAGAAAGACAAGGGAAAAGATAAAAGAAAAGACATCTAGTGTGTCAGATGAAAATCAAAAGGCCATGACAAGGAACACTTCCCCGTATTTCATGAATACTTGGCCTCTGGAGCTCCGAGCCCTTTGAAGCAAGTCACCCTACCCTGGTGCGAAGTATGTAGAAATAGACATCACCCTGGTGAGTGCTATTACATGAAAAAATATGTTCAAACACCCACAAATTCGTATTGCATGTTCTGTAATTCCGTGGGGAATGATGATAGTGATTGTAGGGCTTATGACCTCATGCACGAAAGGTCAAGAGACATATACAAAATTCAAGGTGAAGTACAGCAAGAAGGAAACACTACGCAGTACAACTCCCCTGGGAGAGGAAACTTGAATCCTCACTATGGATTCAGAGGTCGAGGACGAGGAGGAGGTATGGGTCAAGGCCAAGGATAGATTATTTGTTATAGCTTCTCACAACCAGGACACTTAGCAAGAGATTTTAAGAACCCTTGCACCACTTGCAGCTACTACAATTCCTTCGAACACGTTATACAAGATTGTCTTGTACTACTAGCTAAGCTTCAGGAAAGATGAGGACCTCAGCAGAACCCGCAAGTGAAATTGATATATGTTGAACCTCATGGAGAAGACCCTAGCTTCATTGTTATCACTAGAGGTGTTGTTACAAGAAAAGAAAGAGTATCCCAAGGAAAGACTACAGAAGAGTCAGGAGTCAGGAAAGCTACAGAGAAGACCCAAATTTTTGATGCAAAGAAAGAGAGACAAATATTTGAGGAAGCAAGAAAAAAGATCAAAGTAGACCAAGGTTCTTCATCAAGACACGACTAGAAGTAAAAGAATATGGAATTCCTTTGGCATTTGATCAATCTGCTTCGCCAAAAGAGGGACAAGAGGTAAGGAAGCTCATGGAATTTGTATATACTTGTATTAATTTGATTCAAGATGAGAGCGTTGCACAAGAGCTAAAAAAATTATTCAGACAGTATGATATAAGAAATATAGAGCCCTTACTGAATAGGTCAGTACACCAAGTCGCTAAAAATAGAAGGATAAATAAGGAATTACACTTGAATGCTCAAATAGGAGAATATGATATAGACTATGTGGTCCTCGACTTAGGGTCCGAGGCCAATGTCATGATGAAGAAAACCTGGGCAATGATGGGAAAATTGAAGTTGATATATTCCCCTATTAGGCTTAGGATGGATAATAAATAGGTAGTAAGCCCCTTTGGTATATTGTAACATGTCCCTGTGGACATCGACAGAGTAAGAATATTTTCAGATTTTGAGGTAATTGAGATAGTTGATGACAGTTGTCCTTACCCTGCACTGTTAGGAATTGACTGGTCTTTCAATAATTCCACTATGGTTGATTTAAAGAAAAGACAAATGACATTTGAAAGAGATGGCCTTAGGTTCATTGCACCATTATATCCAAAAGAAGGTCGGCAATACACAAAACCTATCAGAGAAGAAGACCGTGCATACAAACTGGAAAACATATACAAATTAACAGCCAGGTAGCAGGATTACATTAATCCTACGGCTAATGGACACCTAAGCTGGAAAAAGTGACAGTGCATGTTCATCAGATTCAGAAGAAGGATTGGAGAACTGGAAGAACAAGATGTATGTAGTATCTAAAAGGATATGTGCTAGATTAACCAGAGAAGTTCGCTGGATCGGCACAACAGTAAGTAACTTTCCCACTTTTGATGGTTTGAATCCTTTAGAAACCTTATTGTCGAAATTCAAAGAAATTGTACCAACACAACAAATATTGTTGGTAATGGATGAGGCCTTGAAAGCAACACTAGTGTGATGGTGGGGAACACACACAAACAACATTACAGAATGGGTACAATATCATACACTGATGATCACACGGTTCTCAGCACAAGTAGAAGGCTACGAAGTTCCGTACACAGGTCAAATTTTCCCAAAGGACCATGTGAAAAATTGTGAGGAAGCCTGGAGAACCATTCCTAAAGAGAAGTGGGTGCACAAGTTTAGTAACACACTAGACACAACTCCTATCAACTGGTACCTTCAAGCGGAGTTGTGCCTCATCACTGCAGATTGGGAAGGTATGACTCAGAACTTTGTAACCACCTTCTTATTTGACAATAAATAGCATTCATTAGATCAATCATTACATATTGTAAGACAGAAAGTATTCAAGGGGGCCTCTAGCCCCCCTTTAGAACAAGAAGAGGATGAATGGACTGCGCCTCTCCAGAAACTACAAGGTTGTTATAACATCAATGTTGATAAAGACGATGATCCTAGGAATGTGAACATTGTCGAAACAGAAGGCCAAAGAGATGTGGAAGGATCAGGAGTTGAGCTACCATTCATTGGATAACCGATCAAGATTAAGACGATCAATATTGGAACAGATTAAACACCGAAGCTTGAAAATGTTGGAGATTACTCGGATGCTGCTACTATTGACAAAATAACAAAGTTACTGCATGGATATCAAGACTTGTTTCCAACCAAGTTACCCAATATGAAGGGAATTAAAGGGCCTATGGGAGAGATGTGGATCCCTTTGAAACCAGAAGCCAGACCAGTCAAATAGAGACCCTACATATTGAACCCTAAGTATAAAGAGAAAGTGAAGATTGATCTCAATAGAATGTTGTAAGCAGGAATTATAGAACCTATCGAAGAGTCAGAGTGGATTAGCCCTATGGTGGTGCAAGACAAGAAGATAGGAGAGATCAGGATCTGTGTAGATATCAAGAAGTTGAATGATGCCTTTTTGCATGACCCCTTATTACACCATTCACTAATCAAGTGTTAGATAATGTGGGAGGCCATGAGGTATATTCTTTTACGGATGGATTTTCAAGATACCATCAGATTCGGATTGCCAAGGAAGATCGCCATAAGACCACATTTGTAACAGAATGGGGATCCTACCAGTATACAATGATGCCATTTGGATTGAATAATTCCCCAACCATCTTTTCCAGGGTGGTGGTCGAAGCATTCAAGGAATTTCTACATAAATTTCTAGAAGCATATTTTCATGATTGGACTGTTTTTAGTTTATTGAAAAATCATATTGAATGTCTAAGGCTAATGTTGGACAAATGCAGGCAGTGTCAAATTGCCTTGAATCTGAAGAAATGCATATTTTTTTCACCATTTGGAGTGATGTTAGGTCATATTGTATGCAAGCAGGGATTGCTGGTAGACCTATCTAAAATTGCCATTATAGTTTATCGTCCACCCCCTACTTCAGTCAAACAGTTGCACACTATGCTGGAACATACTAGATATTACAGGAAGTTCATTAAAGGATACGCCCAGATTACAGCACCCATGGAAAATATTTTGAAGAAATATTGGCAGTTCAATTGGATAGAAGAATGCCAATAGAGATTCGACACACTAAAACAAAAAATGGTTATTGCGCCCGTTCTTGTTTTCCCAGATTGGAGCAAGGAATTTCACGTGCATGTTGATGCATCTTCCATTGCATTGGGAGTTGTGTTAGAAAAAATTTGCGAAGGAGATATTGACCATCCATTAGATTTTTCTAGCAGGAAGCTATCAACAGTTGAGATTAATTACACCACCACTAAGAAAGAAGGATTAGCCATGGTGTTCGTGCTCTTTTCGTCAATGTGTGAGAAAAAAGTGAGCACTTACATGCCTAGTTGGGCTCTGCTAGTCATGACAGCTGTAATGCAAGAGGTTAGAAAGAAAACAATAAA
>JZKD02S0192507.1:247973-276341 GCA_000966675.3 Picea glauca | reverse complement strand
AAAGTAAATAAATGCAGAGGATAATGGTAAGAGACCTGGGTCATGCTCTGAAGATATGGACGATGTCAACAAGGGAAAATGAGAAGGAAGACTCTAACCAAGGGTGACATGGGGTAGAGCAACTAAAAAGTTTCTTAAAAAGATTCAAAGGCACATCTTGAAGTCAAAGGAAATTCTCAAAGAACTAGAGGAGAGTAATAAGACTCAATTAAAAGAAAAGGAAGAGGAGATCACAAGACTAAAGAATGAAAAAGAAGATAAGAAGGTAGATGATAATATTAGAAAAAGTTTTGAAATTATTGTTCATCTCAAGACCCAAATTGAAGAAGCCAAAGGGGTAGAGCAACTATTGAAGCATCAAGTATATGAAAAGGAAGAATCATGTCATAAGTTATAAGTTGAAGTTGTTGATCTTAGAAAGAAAGTAGAAAAGTCAAACAAATTCTTGAATAGCTCACAAATCTTGAATGAGATCTTGGAAATTCAAAGATCACCAAATGATAAATCAAGTCTTGGATACAAGGGAGAATCTACACATACTGAAGAAAGCACCTCAAAGAAGCATGAGGTAATGCCCTCACTCTCAAAGGATGAAGAAAATGTTGCAAGTCAACCATGTAAACAATGGAAGGAAAGTTTCAAAAGAACAAAGCAAGGAAGACATCAAGAATCCATCCTTGCACCTCAAAGAATATGGACACCAAAGAAAAGGTATAAAAGTGTTTTTCATGGTTAATGTTATTTATGTAATGAATATGGTCATAAAGATTTGGAATGAAAATATCATACAAGGAGATACAATGGAAGAATTCATAACACCATAAGGTGTTGGAGATGTGATCAAGTAGGACACATTGTTGTTCATTGTCACAGCATGAGATGCTACAGTTGTAGTGGATTTGGACACAAATACCAAGATTGCTAGAACACAAGAAGAAGGTCCATGATGAGTACTTAATATAGCATGACTAGAAGAAGGAATGAAGTAAGGAAGGGAGACATCTTTGAAAATATGGAAGCTCAGAGCTCAAGTTCTGAGAAGCAAGGACACCTTCAGAAGTGGGTGAAGAAGACTGAACAAACAGAGCACAATGGAAGCCTTAAGGGAGGCTCAAGTGTGTCATCTACTGAAGCATATGCGTGTGACAGTGGTAACAGTCGCGTACATATGCAGGATAAACTTGAATAGGTCACATACATACGTGAGTTGTTTGTGTAGTAGGCCGTGTATATGTGGTAAAGCCTAGGAAAAGGGTCTATGCACATGGGTTACAGCTTGATGTGATGGGATAACTTTGTGTTGCAAGGTTTGACTTAGTTTGTTGCAGGTTATGACATTGTTTGTTGCAGGTTTTCATGATTACATATTGGATTATGTAAAGTGATGATATAAAATGAAAGGATATCTTGGTGTATGCATTTGGTATATGGTTGGACTACATCTTGGGACATGTAGTTGGTGAGTTGATGAGGTGATCATGTTGTACATCATTGATGAGTTGATGCATAATTGGTACACTTTTGGTACATTGATAGAGGAACCTACTAGTAGTTTGATTGGCACATGTTTTGTGGATTTGGCATACATATATTGGTGCATGGATGATGTACTTACTTATTAAAAGTAGTGATACATGTTGATGTGCATGTTTGGTACGATCATAGAAGGTATATGTTTGATGATAGTACTTTTCTCAAAGTACACCATTGGAATTACTTGATACGTTGGTACATGAAATATGGGATGATATAGTTGAGACACTTGATTGATTGAGATTCGTGATCTTTGGTTCATGGTGGAGACATACCATCGGTAGATGCACATGGTTGGCACATTGATAGATGCATATGATTGGTATACTATTGGCACATGTTTTGGTACATGATGTATTTGTTCATTCATTAAAATATCTTTTTCTTCATGATGTTTGGTATGGCATGAGTTTGATGCATGGAAAGGTCCAAGGATCGTCATGTGGTAGCATATTGTTTATACTGCAAAGAAGATAGTGGGATACATACCCATAGGGGGAGTCATTATTCTTCCCATGATTCTAAGATGAGATATTTATCAGATGCATACTTGGTAAAATAGCCTTATATTTGAGGAAAGAGGAAAAAGGCATAATTCTAGGGGGAGCGATGGTAACAGGAGGAGTATGAGAAATGCATATTTAGCATTACATCAAAGTGATATCCCTTGTTCAAAAAGGGGAGAGATTATTCAAAGGAAGATCAAAGGCATTCAGAAAGGGGGAGAAACCCCAAGGAGAGTTAAAGTAGGGGAGCAACCCCAAGAGGAGAATGACCCTTTCCCATTGATGTTAAAGGGGGAGAGATAGTCACATTGATGTGATTGATGACTATTGATGTAGAGCATGCCTTGTTTCCTTATCAACATGTTGACATCAATGATTGGTGTTGATGTTGGCACAGGGGAAGACCCAGGGTTCAGCTCTAAGAGCACACCAACAAGCCCTAACTATTGGCCCTTTTGGCAACACCTGCGAGGTAGATACAGTCTCACCCAAAGTAGATATGGGGGGTTGTAGGACACAAATGTCTACAACCAAGGGAATACAAAGTGGATCCAATACAAGAACAACGTAGCATATAGATGTCAATTATCAACTTAGTCCTACATCGCACATTTATCTGTCAGATCTAACACAGTAATGGAATAACAGTATATCAAGAACAAAAGAACACCACATCAATCACACACAACACCAATATATACGTGGTTCACCCTCTCCCTAGGGCTACATCCACAAAACTGTGCTTTATAATATATTAAGATGAAACCATACAGTTCTTATCTGCACTCTTAGCTAGCAGATCTTCTCTCTTTCTCTTTGTATTCCCTCCCTGCGCACCCAGCTATAGGGTTGATCTTCGCACCCAGCTGAAGATCTTATAATATAGACTTCCCTCACTCCTCAACGCTTCTCTTTCTCACTATAATAATCACTCATAACAATAACAAACTTGGGACTCTTCACTGACCCCTCTTCCCTCATCTAGGTTCTTATTTATACATTATAATGACTCATCGATAGCCTTAGGCTAAAACCTAAGTGTCAAAACCCTAGATACCAAAACCCTAGGTCAACTTGACCCACATTTCTAGGGATTTTCCATCCTGTCTTTCCTTCCTTCTCACACAGTGATCCAAAGCATCCAATAATGGATTTTTCCTCTTGCTGAGTTGTCCACGATCTGTCTTCCTTATTGATCTATCATCCTTGATCTCCATTTTCAATGACTTTCTTTCTCTTACTTCACTCTATCTTTTCTGCTCTTCTACTCACTTCGACCCAGTGTCAGTCACTGTGTCTTCCGCGCAGTGCACATTATGTATTTTATACCTTAATATTTTCTTACTTCCATACCCAAGGGCCAACAGGCCCCCAACACTCACCTGTGACTCGTCCCGAGGAACTTCAGATTTGAACCTTCTATTTTTCTTCGACTTCAGGCTGTACGGAGCAGCTTGTGTTTTCTTTTCTCTCCTCCACCACTGTTTGAAGACTGTCTTTTATGTGCCTGGTACCCAGTTTCAACTGCACCTGGTACCTTGACCCTTCCTCTTTTGCTCTTATGGATGGATGTGAGGCAGCTAGTTGTCATAGTACAGTTTCAATCAGCTCCCATTCACCAAGCTTTTCTTCCATTCTCCATTCAAGGTTTTCAACTATGCAACTCCTCCTTCTGTGACATAGACAACCTCATATGGCCCCAGCCAATGTGTTCTAAACTTCCCTGGATGATTCATGAATTTTTCGTCATATACCAATACCAAATCTCCTTGTTTGAAGGCTTTCTTCTTGATGTGTCTATCATGGTAGGCCTTTTCTCTTCCCTTATGTACCTGTTGATGGAATCCTGCAATACATTTGTCTTCTTCCAGTTCAACCAACTGTGCGAGCCTCTCTTGAACAGTGCCAATGTCATCCATATCTGTAAAGGTTGCGGTTCTTAAGCTTGGTACAAAATATTCCATCGAGATAATTGCTTCGAGACCATAAACCAACTTAAAGGGGGTATGCATTGTTAGATTCTTGCAAGTGGTTCTATAGGCCCATAGTACTGTTGGTACTCTTAAATCTCAGTCATCCATGTTCACACTGGATATATTCATCAACATTGTCTCCAAGATCTTATTGAATGCTTCAACTGTCCCATTCGCTTGTGGATGGTAGGTTGTGCTCTTCTGATGATGGATTGCAAATTCCACAGTCAAGGCTTCAACGGTCTTATTGATGAAATGTGTGCCTTGATCACTCATAAGGATCTTCAAGCATCTAAATCTAGATATGATGTCATCAAATATGAAGTTCACAGTTGTAGTTGCACTATAGTCCTTAACTTCTCTTGCTTCGGCCCATATGGTCAAGTACTATGTCGTAGTGATTATGTACATTGCTCCTGTGCACTTTCCTGGTGGGTTTATAGGTCCCACGAAATCAATGGCCCATTTATCAAATGCTTGTAAGGTCATTTGTGGTGATAAAGGCATTTCATCTCTTCTAGATGGTTTCCCAACACTTTGGCATACATCACAGGCTCTGTAGTGGTCCTTAGCATCTCTGTGTAAAGTAGGCCACTAGAGGCCAGCTCTAAGAACCTTTTGTGTTGTTTAGTTTCTTGTGTAGTGTCCTCATGGGATACCTTCATGAGATTTTGCTAAAATCAATGGGTGTTATACTTCCATAACACATCTCCTTAGGATCTCATCAGATCCCATTTTATATAGTTGTCCGACTATAAGTGAAAAGTCTGCAGTGCGCACTACTAGTTGTTTCTTCTAGGTGATTGTATATTCACTAGGTGTCATTCCTGTGGACAATAATTGGAATATCTCGGTGAAGTGATCATCAATATTTCTAATGGCCAGAAAATGTGCATCCAATAGTGTATCCTCCATACTATTAGGTTCCTCTCCATGTTCCAACCTTGACAAGTGGTCAGGTCCTTTGCTCATTCTCCCTGGTTTAACAACGATCTCAAAATCATATTCCTAAAATAGCAGAAGCCATATGCATATTCTCCCCCCCAACACTGGCTTGTTGACTAGGTATTTCAACGTGGAGTGATCAGTAAACATTTTAAGTTGTCCTCCCAACAAGTAGTGGTGAAAATTCTACAGCGCGTACACCATGGCTAGTGGTGGTGTAATTAATATCAGTTGTTGATAGCTTCCTACTAGCGAAGGCTAATGGGTGGTCAATGTCTCCATCTCCTGGTTGTTCTAACATAGCTCCTAATGCAATAGAATATGCATCAACATGCACGTGAAATTCCTTTCTCCAATTTGGGAAAACCAGGATAGGCGCAGTAACCATTTTTTGTTTCAGTGTGTCAAAGCTATGTTGGCATTCTTCTGTCCAATGAAACTGACAGTATTTCTTCAAAATATTCTCCATGGGTGTTGTGATCCATGCATAGCCTTTAATGAACTTACTGTAGTATCCAGTATGTCCCAGCACAGTGCACAGCTGTTTGACTGAAGTAGGAGGGGGAAGATCAACTATAATGGCAATCTTAGATGGGTCTACTAGCAATCCCTTCTTACACACAATATGACCTAACAACACTCCAAAGGGTGAAAAGAAGATTCACTTCTTCAGGTTCAAGGAAATCTAACACTGCTTGCATTTATCCAACATTAGTCTTAAACATTCAATATGATTTTGCAATAAGCTAAAAACAGTCCAATCATCAAAATATGCTTCCAGGAATTTATGTAAAAACTCCTTGAATTATTCGACCACCACCCTAGAAAATATGGTTGGGGCATTCTTCAATCCAAATGGCATCACTGTATACTAGTAGGATCCCCATTCTATTGCAAATGTGTTCTTATGTGGATCTTCCTTGGCAATCCGGATCTGATGGTATCCTGAAAATCCATCTGTAAAAGAATATACCTCCTACATTATCTAATACTTCGTCAGTAAATGGTGTAGGGAATGGGTCATTGAAACAGGCATCATTCAGCTTCCTGAGATATACATAGATCTTGAAATCTCTGGTATTCTTATCCTGCATAACCATAGGGATAATCCATTCTAACTCTTCAACAGGTTCTATGATTCCTGCTTCCAACATTCTATTGAGTTCAATCTTCACTTTCTCCTTATATTTAGGGTTCAATCTGTAGGGTCTCTGTTTGACTAGCTTTGCATATGGTTTCAAATGTATCCTCATCTCTCCCATGGGCCCTTTAATTCCCTTCATATCAGTGAACTTGGTTGGAAACAAGTCTTGATAGTTATGCAATAACTATGTGATCTTGTCAATAGTGGCAACATCCTAATAATCTCCAACATTTGCAAGCTTCGGTGTTTGCTCTGTTCCAATATTGATTTTTTTAATTTTAATTGGTTGTCCAATGAAAGGTACCTCAATTCCCGGTCCTTCTATGTATCTTTGGCCTTCTGTTTTGGAAATGTTCACCTTCCTAGGGTCATCGTCTTCGTCATCATTGATATTGTAACAACCTTGTAGTTTCTGGAGAGGCGCAGTCTATTCATCCTCTTCTTGTTCCAAGGGGAGGCTAGTTGCCTCCTCAAATACTTTTTGTCTTACAATATGTAATTCTTGATCCACTATAGGATATTGGCTTTCAAACAAAATGGTAGTTACAAAGTGTTGAGTCATACCATCCCAATCTGCAGTGATCAGGTGCAGTTCTTCTTGAAGATACCAATTGATAGGGGTTATGTCTAGTGTGTTGATGAATTTGTGCACCCACTTATCTTGAGGAATGCTTCTCCAGAATTCTTCACAATTTTCACATGGTCCTTCGGACAGCTTCGACCTGTGTACCTAACTTCACAGCCTTCTACTTCCTCTAAAAACCGCGTTGTCGTCAAAGTGCGACATTGTACCCAGTCTGTAATGTTGTTTTTGTGTGTTCCCTACCATATTGTTGGATTTTCTTTCAAGGCCTCATACATTGCCAACAATATTTGTTTTTTTGGTACAATCTCTTCAAATTCCAACAAGAAGGCTTCTAAATGATTTAGACCATCAAAGGTGGGAAAGTTACTTACTGTTGTGTTGATCTAGCGAACTTCTTTGGTTAACCTAGCACATATCCATGTAGATACTTCATACATTTTGTTCTGATAGTTCTCTAGTGCTTCTTTAGAATCCGATGAACATACGTTGTCACTTCCCCAGCTTAGGTTCCCATCTGCTGTAGGATTAATGTAATCTTGTTGTCTGGCTGTTAATTTGTATATCTTTTCTAGTTCATATGTGCGGTCTTCTTCTCTCATGGCTTTTGTGTATCTCTGACCTTCATCGGGATCCAAAGCTGCAATAACCCTAAGGCCATCTCCTTCAAATGTCATTCTTCTTTTCTTTAAATCAACCAAAGTGGAATTATTGAAATCCCAATCAATTCCTAACAACGCAGGGTAAGGACAACTATCATCAACTATCTCAATCACCTTGAAGTCTGCAAACGTCCTTACTCTGTCGATGTCCACATGGACATGTTCCAATCTTCCAAAGGGGCTTACGGCATGTTGATTAGCCATCCTAATCCCGATAGGGGAATAGATCAACTTAGGTTTCCCCATCAATGCCCAAGTATGCTTCGTCATGAGATTGACCTCTGACCCTAAGTCGAGGACCATGTAGTCTATATCATACTCTCCAATTTGAGAATTCAGGTGCAGTTCCTTATTTGTCCTTCTCTTTTTAGAGACTTGGTGTACTTCACTATTCATCAAGGGATCTATATTTCCTAGTTCATACTGTCTGATTAAATTTTTTAGTTCTTGTATAACGCTTTCATCCTGAATCAACTTAATACAAGTATATAAGAATTCCATGAGTTCGTTTACCTCTTTTTCTTCTCCTGGCAGAGTAGATTGATCGAATGTCAGGGGAATTCCACATTCTCTTACTTCTATTCATGTATTTGATGAAGAACCCTAATCTCTCCCGAATTATTTTCTTTCCTCCTCAAATAGTTGTTTTTCTTTCTTCGCATCAAACACGTGTGTCTTCTCTGCAACTTTCCACACCCTTGATTCTTCTATAGTCTTTCTCGGAGTCACTTTGACTTCTCCTATAATAGTTCCTCCTCTAGTGATAACAATGACTCTAGGTTCCTCTCCGCGAGGTTCAACATATATCAGTTGCACTTGCGGGTTCACACCCCATCTTTCCTAAAGCTTAGCCAGCAATGTTGGACACTCCTCGATAACATGTTCGAATGCATTGCAGTAAATGCATGTGGTACAAGGATTCTGGCAGGCCCTTGCCAAATGTCTTGGCTGTGCATAGTTATAACAAATGATTTGGCCTCTACCTCGGCTCCTACCTCCTCCTTGTCCTCTTCCTCTGAATCCACCACGAGGGTTGAACTTTCCTCTTCCTCGATAATTATAATGCGTAGTATTTCCTTCTTGCTATACTTCACCTTGGATTTTGTATATATCCCTTGACCTTTCATGCATGAGGTCATAGGTGTTATAACCCTAATTTTCACCAGACATACTTACCTGACATCAGGCCATCCCATATGCCTTCTTTTCCAAGCCAGTACTAAACAACTCTTCTTAAAAAAAACCTTTTTAAAGGCCCACGCACCCTACTCCACTACTGCATGAGTTTACTTGCTAGTTGCCTCACTACAGCCCGCGTGTACCTACAAAAGCATGAAAAAAGGAAAGTTTTTAATGAAACACACAGCTTTGGGTAAGTTAACTAAACCTTTCAGCCATGCATGGTCAATCATTCGACCAAATACCTAGCTAATTCTAGCCTATAAAATAAGGGGTAAGGGTCCCATTTGAAAAGAGGAAAACCATAGTAAAGAGACTATACCCAATTGAGAATTCCCCTCGTCCCAACCTTTAGCCATCCTTGTGCAAACAGAAGTATAAATCAAAGCAGTTGGAGGACAGTTGAAGAGGATCCCAGGACCAGTTTTGAGGAGCAGTGCCGACCACATATTGTAAGTTTACTCTTGCGAATATTAACACAAAAAGGAATACTTTTCTCGTCCCGCCATATCATGTATTCAAGTTGAATATTTATTTTATGATATTGTCACAACTAACCCAGCAATTAGTATATGAAATGCATGTTCGCATCTTTTTGTTTGTTCATGTGTGAAAGTAGGTCAGCTTTGGGAGGAGGCTTGCAATCAAAGAGCGAGTGAAAGAAAAGGGATCGACATCAAACGAAGGACTCAAGGTAGAGTTATTGAATCTTGTTTTCACCTTTGTATTACATGAATGTGGGGTTTGGTGTTGGGAGAATAGAAAAGAGTAGAAGCATTTGAAATGGTCATTTTTTGCATGCATGATTAGATCCCTTAAATGCTAAGTCCGTAGGAGGGATTCCCACCCACAACAAAATTGGCGACCATACTAGGGATCTCTAGGGTTTTCTAGGAGACCTTTTTGGGTATTTTTAAAAATTTGTTTCATTACTTGTTTTTAGAGTTTCTACAAAAGTCTGAGCTAGCAGGGATTCTGGTCTTCCATACCAATTTTTTCTGCTTACTTTTCTTGGCTACATTTTATTTTATGGGAAGTCACAGAGGTACAGATGGCCTGTATAAGGCTTGCATGCGTGTACACGCGCCCAACCTTCACACAGCCCACATGGACACGCTAGTTGATGAAGTAACAATAGTGTGGCTAGGTTCAAAACATTTTTATTAAAGAGGAAATCACCCTCTTCCCTGACAAAAGTGATCCTTCTCAGGGGAATTTTGAAACTCATTATGGTCTCTATTTTTTCAGTTTGTAGCTTAGGTACCATCTCAAATTGGTTTTGTTCTATGAAATTTTCCTTGAATTGTTTTTTTTTCTGACAAAGTAAGTTTTTGAGTCTTCAAGAGATTCCACTTCTCAATACCAGTAGTATCTGGCGGTGCTTGATTGCTTGTCTTTTCATTTTTTGAAGATTTGCATAGGTACACGTGGCCTGCATAAGGTCTACATGTGTGTACACGCGCTCTGGCCTTACACAGCTCGCGTGCACACTCTGGCTATTGAACTGTCAGTAGCGCGCCTATTAAGAAAATTTTTGGTTAAGGAGAGGCATTCATCCTTTTCCATGTCAAGAGTTATACCTCACAGGGTTCTTGTTCTCTGTCATAGAAGTCAACAACTTAGGTCTTATCACAGCAATAACTTTCTTTTTCATTAAAAAAATTTCCTAAAATTTTTTTTCCTTCATAGGGTTTTTAGACAAGTGTGAGAGTCTACTTTCATCAATTTGTGTGTTATTGTCAGTAACTCTTTGTGATCTTCACTTAGGCCAGAAGTTTTCTTGGTCTTTACTTGTCGTCATTTTTCCTTTTTGCTTTGGGAGCATTAAATAAATAAATAAAACTCTTTTATTTTCTTGGTTTGGTTAAGTAGTTGTTGGTTTGCATTAATAACTAGGAAAATTTTTGCTTTCATAAGTTCTTGGTTCTTTACTTAGGAAAATAAGTAGATCGTAGTCGAGTGAAATCCTATTTTGAGTTTGTTGTTCAAAGATCTTAGAAAACAATTTAGTTTGAAAAGTTGATTAAGAATTGTGTCAAGAAGTTATTTTGTTTCCAACTTTATGTTTATCTTTTCTTTCATCTCTCAAAACATCATTAGTTTCACTTTCATAACCTTTGACTTAAGACAAGCCATAAAAAATTAATGATTAATTAAAATCAACTAGACTTTATGTTTGTAGGGTCCATCAATTAGTCTAGGCTAGAGCCTTGATTTAGGTTGGAGAGGAAACTCTTCAAGGCTACAAAACATACATAAGAGTCTGTGCTAGGGAGTGTTAAAATTCCAGTATCGTGAAAGTTATCCAAGGCCCCCCTCTAACAAAGGGGATAAACACGAGGTCATGTGCGGAAAGGTAGCGGAGATAACCCCTCCAAAGCCGGACCAAGTGTAGTGGGGAACGCATATAGAGGGTTTGTTTTGGTATTTCGTCAATTTCATTTGCCATGGAGCTTCATGGGTCTCGAATCCATTTGAGGTCCTCAGTTGTCTTCTGGACCACTTGATTTCGATACCCTTGACAGGTTTTGGGCTTGATACCCTGCTCATTGCGGTCCACCCGACTGTTGACTGTACCCGCCTGGTGCCTGTTCACGCACTGAAAACCTAGTTTCCATTATTTTAGGGACTTACATAGGTGACTGCGGGGGTAGACCACAGCACCTAGGACATACATCGGGCCACACTTTGTAGAGTATACCCGGAGGGTGCTTCTGTGTTTGAGTTTCACTTACGTCGGTAATTTTCTCTAGTGTTGGTTGTTGTAACTGTTCTTCCAAATAGTTTATTCATTGCTTGTTTTATCTCATCGAGACTTTTTATAGTGTGTGTTTCTTTAAATGAATAGAAATCCCTAGTGTGTCTTTCAGCTTCTCACACAGTGGAGGATCACGAGATCCATTGGTCATGAAGGCTTCTTGGCTTGCCACCGGTTACACTGGATCCACCCCCTCCACTGCTAAGGCGAAAGCTATACCAAAAAGGGTCTTTTGAAGCGATCGAATCACAGGAAACTATGCCCGACCAACATCCGGATGAACCAACTATTTTAGACCTTAGAGCAGAATCTCTCAGTCCACCTGAAACTCCAACCACTAATCTTTTAGTGCCCATCATCATACAGATTTATCCTTACGGGCACCAGACAATGTCACATGCAGCAATGGAAACAAATGCTGCCACTTCTTCTGGGAATTCTTCTATTCCCACTATGGCTGTCATCACAGGGGGTGTTCCACCTCCTAACCCATCATCGTCAGTTCAAGCCACCATGGTCTCAACTGCCTCTATCTTGAGAATTGGTCCAATCTCATCTTTGTTGGTGGTCACTTCTCCTTTCACACAGAGTGCTACAGGCCCTCCATTCTCATACAGGATGCCTAGCTCAGGTACAAGCCCTATACTATCCTACTCCACTTTATAGACTTGAGGTCTGGGGGCAGGGAGCCCTAACGCTCCTCTGCAAGGACCCATGGGAGGCACTTCAGCTCCCTTTAATGCTTTCCCTTATGGGGGAGGTCATATACCTCCTTCATCCCCTTCGCTCGGCAGTACCCACCAACAATCTACCAGGCCAAACACACACCATAGTTCATTTGGAGCAAGGAGTCAAGGACCACCTTCTCATAATATGTCGGTAGGTTCAACACTGTTTTATTTGTTCAGTGCATTTGGTAAAAATGTTTTCTCGTTAGCTGCTTTCCCGACTGGGGGCAACCCCAGTTACGGACAACCTAATTCTATGTAGGGTACTATTCATGCACAAGGAGAAAACCCGAGAACTTCTTCCGCATCAAGACCTTGGAATTCCTGGCAGGGATTAGTTCCCTCATCATGAATGTTGATCTGGGGAAATTCTTTTCACAACCAATGGAACCCCAAGCACGATGCAGTACCTATGCCCATGGGATCAGCATGGGGCAACCCTTTCCAAAGTCTTCTGAATGTAATGCATGCCCAACCATATACGTCATATTTCGGGAATCAGTCAATGATGTCTCCTCAAATGCAAAATCTGTACGTTGGTCATGGCCATGGTGTTTACCAGAACCCCAGCTAGTAACACAACTTTTCCTGGAAACCTGGTGCTAGTCAAACTCCAGGCCCCTTTTTTCATGGTTATCACCAACAACCCAAACTACATTTCCTGGTAACCTTGCATTTTCTAGACTTAACAAGGTTGTTGAATGACCCTATCTGTCACGATCCGTGTTTGCCTCCTATGCCAATGAAGTTTCCTTCGGACATACCAAAGTTTGAAGCCAAGCCTAATGAATATCCAAGAGATCATGTGACTACTTTTCACCTTTGTTGCTCATCTAATTCGTTGAAAGATGAATTCGTACAGTTGCAATTGTTTCAACATACTCTCATTGGGAGTGTTGTGAAATGGTACATTAAGCTCGACTGCTCAAGATACTCTTCCTTCGGAAAATTGGCAATGGCTTTCCTAAACCATTTCTAATTACCTGTGAGATACGATGCTGGCATAGAATTGCTAGCCAATTTTGAACAGAAAAAAGTGGACCATATCTCTGATCACATCCGAGAGTGGTGATGCTAGAAGAGTTTTATTAAGGTGCCAGTCCCACCATCATTCCTACTAGAGTGGTTCCTTAAGTCCTTGGTCCCACAATTATCCAAAGACGTTGCAACATCGGAAGTGTTTTCCAAATAAGATGCAATCAGAAGAGCTCAACATCTTGAGATAATCTATTCTCAGTCTGGTCTACTGTATGAGATCTTGCCAGATGCGCCACGATCAATACTTGATAAAACTAGACAGAAAGTTGGACCACATGCCGATGGTATTGTTGGTTAAGCAAAAACAAAGCCCGTTGAACAACTGACGAAACAATTGCAACAATTGTCTTTCCAACATACAACGGCCAACCAAACTACTATTACGGCTGCTCCCCCTACCCAAACATTGGATGTACACAGTCTGCAATCGACAAATACGAAGGCCACCCAGCAGCCTGATGGAAAGAAAAAACAATGTAAGAAGGGTAAGGGGGATAAGAAACCCACTAATAATGCTGGCGGGGGAAACACCAAAAAAAGGAAGCCGAGGTATATCTGTAATCTATGTGCGGAAGAGCACCCAACTCACCAATGCCCTCAGCTTGCAAAGGCCCAAAATTTATTGTCACAACAACAACATGTTGTGTTAACAAACCCTTTTCAACATGGCCAAAATCTAACTCAAGCCTCTACAAGCGTAGAAGGGGGTAGTCAAGGATCCCCTCCATCTTCAAACAATCCTGCATCCGCGAATGTGTATATGATGAAAGGTGATGCCTATATATCGACTAGAGTGGATGATTACAGCAAGCCAAGCACCTCTGAGAAAGGTAAAGAAATTGAAACCCCATCTCTTACTCTCCAGATCAAGAAAACATTGGGTGAAACCATGACACGCATCCCAAAAGGTGTGTTTAAGAAATCTTCTCACAACCCAAACACAAGGGCCACCCAGAACTACTCTGTGGCGGAGGATTTGTCTCAAATCCCTTGTACGATGTCTTGTTTGGAAGTCCTCCAAAGATGCCCTTCCTAGAGAAAGGCTTTGTTAGCCTCTTTAGGATCCACCAAGACTTGTAATTCGGGTATGATCATGCTTGATATGACTGACTTAAAACCTCATCTTCCTTACCATGTAGTGTTCCAGATAGTCATGGCTTACACCATGAAAACTTTTACTCGAAACATTTTCCACACGGTGGTTGATGAGGGCGCCTCAACATGCGTAATATCTTTGGCATGTTGGAAGGCCATTGGCCAGCCCATTTTGTCTCTGTCACCTACTCTTCTTACCGCTTTTGACAGTCGTTTGTTCCAACCACATGGCATTGTCCCCTCTTTTCCCATGCATTTAGGAGGGAAAACCACATGTGTCGAGGTTGAAGTGGTCGATGCATCTCTCAACTAAAATCTCTTGTTAGGAAGGATTTGGACATATGCTATGAAATAAGTAGTCACTACAGTTTTCCGGTTCTTGTTGTTTCCACATGAGGGCCGGATTGTGACCATTGATTAGTTGTCTTTCTCTCATCCTGACCCTTCATTGGGGGAATCCGCGGTCCCAATAATTGATAACCCTCAACCTAGCATCGTCAACATAGGGGTTGGTTTGTTCCCAACTTTGATGGGCACTTTCGATTACCCACCTCTTCAAGACGATGTTAAGTTCATATTTGACCACCATAAGGTTGAGGTTTTCCAAGTTTCATTGTTTCGCATGACTTACTCCAACAATCCATGGATTCTTCCTCCCCCATCGGCCACGATGGAAGGGACAGGGCACCATGGTATGTCCATGCCCTTGTCCATGGTAGAAGTAGCGTACTCTTTAGTCCAGCAAGATTTCGTCGACCCTGATCCAATTCCCACATAAGAGTTAGATCCAATTCTAGAGCCTATTTGGGATCAAAGTTCCCTCGCTGATACAGATTCTTTAGACTTAGTCTTTCCCTCAGAAAAAGCAATCATGGAAGCAATGACTAGTCTAGACAAACCCTAGGATGATCTCCATCACATATCTTACTTCCTCCCAAAGTTAAGCATAATTGAGGCAGGGGAATTCACCTTGACTATGACTAGAGATGGGTCTTGTCCTATTAATCCTTTGGCTACACATGTTGTTTATGCCGAGGGTAATATGGAAACCATCACTGAAACTATACCTATAAACATCTCCAGAACCCCTGGCGTCATGGAGAATGTTTTCATTAGAGTTTATTGTTCCCCCGAAGAGATTCAAATATACATAGATGTATTTAAGGAATTCTGCAACGTTTTTGCTTGGTCTTACGAGGAAATGCCAGGCATCGATCCAAAAATTGTTGAACACGAAATCACGACTTATCCTGATGCTAAGCCTGTTTAGCAGAAGCTTCGTCCAGTTAATCCTAAGAAAGCAACAGCTATTAAGGTTGAAGTGGAGAAATATCTCAAGGAAGGTTTTATCTACCCCGTCCATTTTACCCAATGGGTGTCAAACCCTGTGTCGGTTAACAAAAAACAGGGTATGATTCGCGTATGTACAGACTTCCATGATTTGAATAAAGCCTGTCCAAAAGATAATTTTCCCACACCATTTATTGACTAGATAGTCAACGAATGCACATGTTGCGAGGCATTTTCTTTCATGGATGGTTTTTTGGGATATAATCAGATATAAATCAAACCCAAAGACTAACACAAAACAACATTCATTTGTCCATGGGGTACATTCCCATATCGTAAGATGTCGTTTGGTCTGAAAAATGTTGGTGCTACCTTTCAGCGGTCTATGTATTTTTCTTTCCATGATCTCAAACATATCGTTGAGGCCTACTTAGATGATTTAGCATCACGCTCTCGTAAGAGAATTGATCATCCCACACACCTCTGTCTTATCTTTAAGCGATGTCGCTACTTCTGGATTCGCTTGAATCCCAACAAATGTAGTTTTTGCATGATGTCAGGCCGTCTCTTAGGTTTCATAGTTTCAACAATAGGGATCATGGTCGATCCTCTCAAGGTTGAGGCAATAGTTCATTTTCCTCCCCCATGTACAATCCTTCAAATTCAGAGTCTACAGGGAAAAGCGAACTTTTTGCGGTGTTTCATAGCAAACTATGCCGAGATTACAAAGGGCTCTATGCACTTACTGAAGAAAGACGTTCCTTTTCATTGCGACGATGTCACTCAACGTTCCTTTGAAGTGTTGAAACATGCCCTCACGAGTGCCCCTCTGCTTCGGCCACCCAATTATAACAAATATTTCTTATTATACTTGGTTGTAGCAGAGTCAACCATCGGCATGGTCTTAGTTTAGGAGGATGATTTGCTCTCAGAATATGTGATTTATTACCTAAGTCGAGGCTTGGCTGGATCGAAACTCCATTATTCTCATATCAAAAAACTTGTGTTGGCAATAGTCCATGTTGTCCAACAGTTTCGTCATTATGTTTTGTTTCGAAAGACCACCGTCATTGTCGTTGTGAATCTGTTTCAATACATGTTGACATGATAGGTAATCGGTGGAAAGATCAGTAGATGAATAGTTGTCCTCCAGGTATTTGACTTAGATTTCATTTTAGAGAAATCCAAAAAGTCACTAGTATTTGCGGAATTCATCTCGGAACTTTTGGTCAAGTCAGGTGATGTTATGTCCGAAGAATCACCTATTCAAGGAGACATGTTTTTTGTAGCATATTCAGCCCCTGGTATGGAGATATACTGGTCTATCTCCAAACTTTGAAGTGCCCCACCTCTACTTCTCATGATGAGCATCGTCGTATACGTCATCAGGCCAAGAACTATCTCATCCTCGAAGACACTCTCTATCGTCGAGGTGTAGATTGCATACTTCGTCGGTGTCTCACTCATGAAGAAGCATAAATAGTTCTTAACAATTTCCATATTGGAGCATGTGGGGGTCATTTTTCTGGGTTGGCAACAACCCAAAAGATTTTATGAGCCGGTTACTTATGGTCGACACTAATCAAATATTGTATCGCATCAGTCAAGAAGTGCCACCCGTGTCAGATATTCTCTCAGAAGATGAGGGCACATCCCACTCCCATGTTTCCTGTCATCACAGTTGGTCCCTTCATCAAGTGGGGGATTTATTACACTACATGAAACCCTCCTTCTGCAAGGGGGCACCGTTATATCATTATAGTCGTCGACTACCTCACAAAGTGGGTCGAGGCTATGACAATGATTAAAGATGATGGAGAGACCACAGCTCTATTTTTGTTTAACCAGATTATACCAAAGTTCGGCATCCCAAGAGATATTGTCACTGACCATGGCAGTCACTTTCAGAACCAAATGATGACCGAGTTAACATCAAAACTTGGGTTTTGGCAAGAACACTCATCACCCTAGTACCCTTAAGAGAATGGTCAGGTGGAAGCTGTCAATAAATCTCTTAAGACCATCCTACAGCGAACGATCAATTCGGCCAAGTCAAATTGGCATTTGATGTTATACTCGGCATTATGGGCCTACCGAACGTATGTTAAGACTGCAACCGGTTTCTCACCTTTTCAACTCATTTACAGGTTGGAAGAAGTCTTTCCCATAGAATACTAGATCCCATCTTTAAAGTTGGCCATACAGTTATTTCCTGACACTTCACAGCTTGAAGAGCATTTATTATATCTTAAGCAGCTCAATTAGAAGCATCATGATGCGGCCTTAGCTAACGAAACTCACAAACAAAAATTCAAGTGCCAGTATGATTGGTCCATTCGTCCTTGGATTTTCTTGGAAGGCGACCTTGTCCTGGTCTATGACCAAGATAAGGACCCCCTAGGGGCAAGCAAGTTCAAACCCATGTGGTTCGGACCTTTCATTGTAAAATAGGTTCTGAAAAAGGGCGCTTATCATCTGGTATATTTTGAGGGAAATGCTTTGGTAGAGCCTAGAAATGGACTCTACCTCAAGAAGTATTACTCCTAGGTAGGTCACCTTGGGTAATTTTTTGTAACATATGTATTGTCTTTGTACTATTACTTTTTGGTTTCTTTTGGTTTTATGGATGTGTCATTTTTTTATGTTATCTTTTATCACTGTGGCAGATGTCAAGTGAATCAGATGTGTTCGTTGGATACGCAGACGGTGCTAGATGGCACACTCGGAGGCTTGCCTCCACAACTTGGGTAATTTTTACACCTCAAGGCCAGTTATTATCTTCAGGAGGTATATGTTTAGGCGACACCACAAACAATGTCGCTAAATACAGCGCAATTATTGAGTTGCTTCATGACGCTTTGTCATTTGGTATCTCTCACCTCCGGGTCTATTTAGACGCTCAACTAGTTGTGTCTCAATTAAATAGAGTCTACCATGTTCATGATCCTACTTTACACCAACGGTTCCTTAGGGTACGTCTCTTAGAACGAAGCTTTGATTATATTACATGTTTTCATGTTCCTAGGAGATTAAATCAAGTAATAGATACTCTAGCTAATCAAATTTTAGATTGGCATCTCGCACACATATAAGAAAGACACACACATGCACATGTAAATACATTTTTAAAGAAAATATAATCCATAAGACATAAAAAGACACAAAAATCCATATATAATATCAAAATCATCAAAGTACATAGGTGGGTGCAAGCGCCTAAAAAATACGACCAGTAATGAGTCATAAGACTTATGCCCTCAAACAATATACAAGTAGTTCCCTCAGCATGTGAAAATTCCAGCCTAACTAAGGGCAGGGCATGTGGGCCATGTTGTAATGATCAACGACTTTTTTCAAATACCGAAAAATCTGACCCAAGTCCGTGGCACCCCCACTACGTGAGGCTGCATAGATGGTGGCAGATCCTCAATCTCTGCCATGGGGACTGTGCAAGTGAGCAAGTTAAAATTTCGCTCTACTCGTCTCAAAACTCTCTCAACCTCACCGGCTAGAAGTTGTCCTGCTACTACTGACCCCCCTGCGGTGGTGGGTACGGCCTCTAGCTAAGGACATCGCTTATTCCTCGCATAATCTATTGGTCGCACTGGCCCCACATCTTCACATAATAGACATATATTTGTCAAATGCTCTAGTATAAAAAAAAATGATATATATAAAAACAAAAACAAAAAAGAAATCTTATCATCTCTCCTCCCTGCTCTCTGGGAGGTACCGACATCCTAGGATCTCTAGAGAAGTCAATCCCAGCATAAGGGTAGTCCTCTATGACCGGGATCTGTCGCGACAACCAAGCAAAAAAATTGTCATCAAAGGCCTCAATGGTCCTTCCCCCCCCCTTTCATGACAACAGCACCGCCCATCTGCATAATGCGGGAAGAGAGGCCTGGTGCCCTCATACCACCTCTCGAGGGATAAAACTAGGCACCCTTTCAAAGAATAAAGAGAAAAGAATCATTCCAAAACCGAAGTTCCTCTGATTCCACAACCGGAAATATGTTAGTTTCCTCTTCATACAATCCAGTAATGTGGTACTCCAGTCAAAAATTTGTGCATTTAAGCATTGAACTGCACAATTCATTTGTGCACAGGAAGACTGATGCAAAGCCACAAACCCAATAATCTGCCCGATGAGAAACACTATCACTTGCAGTGATAAGTCTGAAATCTTGCTTATCGGTACTTGCGAGATCGTTCTTTCTGTACCTGCCTCACAATGGAGTCTAATCAACTCCGATATGTTGTGAGGCCCGGAGGGAAAAGTACAAAAATTGACTGGTTCCCCTCTCCTAGAGAGGCCAGTCAGAAAGTATATATCCTCTGTCTTTGGAACCAGGGACTGCCCCTCTAGCATAAAGGCCTATGCGTCGAGATGCCAATAATCAACCAAGTCATTCAATAGCCTAGGTTGTGACCGCATGAAAGGACATAGAAAAAATTTTAACAACCCACATTACATTAATGTAGCAACAGCATTAGGGTCCTCCCCAACCAATGCAATAATATCCTCATGCTCTCTTTCCCTCCAGTGAACATACATCCTGCAAAAACCCAGTTCAGGAGGGATTAACTCTTGCTTTTTTAATTTTTTTACATTAAATGAAGGGTCCATGCAGGCTGTAATGCTGACAGTAGCGTGTACACGCATGTAGTTTTTCCTCTTCCCGCGTGTACACTCGGGCTATCATAAGACAGCCCGTGTGGACTTAGGGCCAACCTTTTAAAAGGAAAACGCCCCTCCAAAAACTAAATTTAAATACATAAATAAAGAATTAGAATGCAAGAGGGGTGAGTAAGTAATTACTTGGTCCAAGCAGATGGTTGTTTCATCCACTGAAGCTTCTGAAATCAACTCTTTTCACAAAGGGGTAGTTTTGGCTTTTAGTCAATTTCTCAATTAGCAATGGTGATAATGAGTTGCTAGCTTCTATTTATAGCTTTTTGGACTCTTTTTGTCATTTTTTAGACCCTTTTGTCATTTTGTCTAAACTAAAAATCATTTAGCATGGTTCAGAATTTTTCTTTGGATTGTCACAAGAAGTGTTACTTTGGACATGTGGAAACTTTTTGGAGATTTGGGTCGTTTTGAAGGTCCTTTGGTAAAAAGTCATTTGTTCAACTTGTTGCATTTAAGTTAGTATTCCACCTCTACTTCCTGCATCTTGTTGTATTTTCCACTTTTCCATAGGATCGATCCCACCGAATTGCGACACGGAACCATCAATGTTTCTTTAGGAGTGTCGTAATTTAGTGGTAGAGCCTACCTTAACATGGATGCCCTAGGTAGATCCTGATTGCATTTTGGTGTCCATGCTGTCACTAAATGACTATAGGCCTGGGAGTCGTTACTAGCTTCGACTTCTTATGAGTTTGATCCTCATTGGCATAATTCTATATCACCCTTGAGCTCACCCTCGGGACTCCCAATACTTAACAGGTCTTCTTTTAATCCCTTTTCAGACCCTCTAAACATGAAAAGATTGTCGAGCGATCTTGTGGCCTTTCACGCTCGCTAAACTGGAATTTGAAGTCACATATTTCCGGCGGTAGTTTACCCCTTTTTCAGTCTGGATGGTCAATTGTACGAACAAAGGTATACTTTAGGGGCCTTGGTTCTCTAGAAGAGTATCCTCAGGTATAATTTTACCCCTTTCCGGGCCTGAGAGACTAAATTTACGAAAAAGTAACCCCCACGGAGTCCATAGTTAAAGCTCTTTTCAGACTCCCTAAAATTGAAAATATCGTCGAGTGACCTTATTCTTTCACACTCGTTAAAATGGTTCAGAAGAACATTCCTGATGGAGTCCATAGTTAAGTTTTTTTCAGACTCCTTAAAAATGAAAAAATTGTCGAGTGACCTTGTCTTTATCACACTCATTAAAATGGTTTTGAATAGATGTCTAGTCAGTGCTATTTTACCCCTTTTTCGAGCCAACCATACTATCTTCGAAAAAGGTAACCTAGTGGAGTCTCCTTTTAGGTTTTTTTAGACTCTCTAAACATGAAAAACGCCCAAGCTTACCTTCTCTGGGCTTATTAAAATTACATCAAAGGACGTTACCATTGTGTGTTTTGTTAACCGCATTTGCATACCTACATCTTTGGTCTAAATGTTGGCTCCATGTTGCTCTCAACTGAACCATCTAAAGCATGCCTTATACGCAAGTCGTGTAGCACTTTGTCACTATGTCTTGACACCTTTGGCCCCTGGAGGATTTTTCTCGAGTTTCCTTTTCCTACATATGTCCCTTTGCCCTGAGCATCCCTGTGTTCCGTGTGCTTGGAACTAGTATGTTTGCGACACTCGATCCTCCTTTGTAATGTAGCATTCTTTTATTCTTTTTAAAGCTTTCCAAAATTATTGAAAAAGACAAAAAATAAATAAAAAAATCAAATACACCCCAAAAAGAGGAAGGGAAAAGTATTTTCTTTTTCTTGGCAGCACAATGAGTCACCTTTGGACAAAGAACATCCTTCTGTTTGTTCATCAAGACTTGGGATTTACTATGACCTTAGGAAAATTTTCTCGCTACATAGAGTTATGTCCTCCTCCATTTTTTTATTCTTCCAAACATATGGAGAGTTTGTTGTGCTTCCTGCATCGTGAACTTATGTCAAAATATCATGTTGCCTAAGTCTCATCATTTGTCATGCTATGGTCCAAGGGAAGTTTTTACCAAGCCTGAGTTGGCCCATCTGCAGTTTGTCTCTTACCCTCATGCATGGCCATCCCGAAGGTCCAATCAAGTCTTTGATCGAAATCCACGAATCCCTCAACCTGATCATCAATATCCTCTAGTCCATGACCGACGCGTCGTCGAAGACCTCTGGGTAGTGAAGTCGTACACTCATTTTACACTCCTAACTGAGTTTTGAAGATTTTTAAGTTGATGCTCAAGCTCTGAAGACCTCATCTCCAACCATCAAGCCTTATTAGCTTCTAGAAGATGGATACTATAAATGTATATCTTTTTTATTTCGAGATGTAGATCCGTTGTGTATTGCTCGCGGCTACACTTTATATATTTATATGACATGGATATACAGTGTATTTGATTGGTAGACATGATTTTATTTTATTCTGAGCATGGGTATGCCTACCTCAGTGAGACGATTGTTATTTTGCAGATAGTACCTCCCGAATTCTGGTACCTGGGCTCACCGGTTTGGTACGTTGATAAAGAATGGTAATGTATTTCATCCATCAGATGTTCTTCTGACCTCACACATTAGAGGGAATCTATTATAACCCTAATTTTCACCAGACATACTTACCTGACATCAGGCCATCCCATATACCTTCTTTTCCAAGCCAGTACTGAACAACTCTTCTTAAAAACCCCTTTTTTAAATGCCCACGCACCCTACTCCACTACTGCACAAGTGTACACACTAGCTGCCTCACTACAGCCCGCGTGTACCTACAAAAGCATGAAAAAAGGAAAGTTGTTGACGGGACACATAGCTTTGGGTAAGTTAACTAAACCTTTCATCCATGCATGGTTGGTCATTCGACCAAATACCTAGCTCCTTCTAGCTTATAAAAGAAGGGGTAAGGGTCCCATTTGAAAAGAGGAAAATCATAGTAAAGAGACTATACCCAATTGAGCATTCCCCTTGTCCTAACCTTTAGCCATCCTTGTGAAAATAAAAGTATAAAGCAAAGCAATTTGAGGATAGTTGAAGAGGAGCCCAGGACCAGTTTCGAGGAGCAGTGACGACCACATATTGTAAGTTTACTCTTATGAAGATTAATACAAAAAGGAATACTTTTCCCGTCCCGCCATATCATGTGTTCAAGTTGAATATTTATTTTATGATATTGTCACAACTAACCCAACAATTAGTATATGAAATGCATGTCCGCAGCTTTTTGCTTGTTCATGTGTGAATGCAGGTCAACTTTGGGAGGAGGCTTGCAATCAAAGAGCGAGTGAAAGAAAAGGGATCAACATTAAATGAAAGACTAGGGGTAGAGTTACCGAATCTTGTTTTCACCTTTGTATTACATGAATGTGAGGTTTTGTGTTGGGAGAATAGAAAAGAGTAGAAGCCTTTGAAATGGTCATTTTCTGCATGCATGATTAGATCCTTTAAATGCTAAGTCCGTAGGAGGGATTCCCACCCACAACAATAGGCCCTACAATCCCTATCATCATGCCCTACCAACTTACAAAACATGAAATACATATTTGTGGGTGTCTGAACATATTTTTGCATGTAATAGCATTCACCAGGGCGATGTTTATTTCTACACACCTTGCACCATGGTAAGGTAACTTGATTTAAAGGGCTCGGGGCTCCAGATTCCAAATACTCATGAAATAGGGGACAATGCTCCTTGTCATGGCATTATGATTTGTATCTAATGCACCAGATATATTCTCTTTTATCTTTTCCCTTGTCTTTCTTCATATCTTCAACTTGCAGAGATAAACTAGTTAGCTGACTCAAGATTTGACTCATACCTGAGTGGGATTCTGCCATAGGATTTAATTCTAGTTTCACGGTGATCTCCAATGCGACAGCCTGCGAAGCAATCTTCTGTTGCATTAAAGGGACTCTGATGTGTGGTAAGAGGGCAGCAATGAACCATTCCTTGTTCTGCTCATCTAGGATCTGAAAACTCAAATGGCATGTTAAGGTCTTAAACCTCTGATCAAACTCCCAAACAGGTTCAGCTACTTTCTTCTTGATTTCTTTCAGTTATGTAATGCATTGAGACTCCGACTTGGGTTTATTGAATTCTACAATCAATGCATTCTTGATCTCATTCAGTGGTTTTGGCTGGACAACCCCTTAGAAAAACTTCATGTACCATCTTAGTGCGCGGTCTCTCAAGGTAGTACTAGACTGAGCTCATTTAACAGCTTTGTCGGTGACATTCTTAATACTCCACGCCACTTCAAATAGAAACCAGTGTTGATCAGGATCTTCAGATCCATATCCTCTAAAGGTGGTTAACCTCATCTCATCTACCATAGATCTTCCTAGGTTTCTTGACTGAGTATGTGGTGGACTGCTAGTGACAGTGCTCTGAGCGCTCTGGTGACTCTGATTACTTTGATTACTTGATGCTTCTAAAACAACAAGATGAGTAATAATACTTACTTCAACAATCTACGCAGTTCCTAAAGTTTGTGACTCTTCTTGGCGAGGCTCTTCATTCTTTCCTTCTTCAGCCCTACCATATTTTGATTGTTCCTCATTCACCAGTTCTTCTTCCTCTCCACTGTAAAACCCTTTGTCTTGTACCAGTGGTTTGTGGTTCTGTTCAAACAAGTTCACCAGAGGGACCTCTCTAAAGATTCATCCACTGCGCATATGTCCCACCTCTGCATCATTGTCACTGTCTGAATTCTTGAACATTAGATTTTCCATCAGACCAACTATTGTACCTTCAAGATGTTCTTCTCATGCAATAGCATCATGATCCTCAACTTCAGAAATTGTAAAATTTTTCCTCTAGATCCCATGAAGAAGTATCTCTCTACTTGACTATACAATTCTACTATGTCAACAACAAACTCAGTGATATATCCTCCAATTGTTCTATCAAACCAATGATCTATTGCTCTTGAGACGGTGTTATCAACTCTCTTGATATTCTTGATCAGTGCTAACATCCAAACCATAGGTGGTCTATATCTAATCTCAAACTGGGTGTATGCTAACCTAGCTAGCCACTCGTATAACTCCTGATGAATTCCTCCAAAGAAAATCTCATGTATATCAGTAAAGATATACCCTCCCAACCATTCCTCGGTGCTAAGCTTAGGGTTCTTGTTATGGGCTTCTGCAAAGTCCTTTTCTTGGTCTTCTATCCACTTCTGAATCTTTGTCTTCGATGGAAACCACCTTGAAATTCCCTTAAGAATATCTTGGTCCCGGCAATGGAACCATTTGTTGGCACAGGGGTAGACCCAAGGTTCAGCTCCAAGAGCGCACCAACAATCCCTAAATACTGTCCCTTTCGGCAACACCTGTGAGGTAGATGAAGTCTCACTCGAAGTAGCTATGGGGGGGTGCAAGACATAGATGTCTAAAACCAAGGGAATACAAAGTGGATCCAATACAATAACAATGCAGCATCTAGATTTTAGTTATCAACTTAGTCCTACCTCGCACATTTATCTGTCAGATCTAACACAGTAATGGAATAATAGTATATCAAGAACAAAATAACACCACATCAATCACACACAACAACAAGATATACGTGGTTCACCCTCTCCCTAGGGATATGTCCACAGAACTATGCTTTATAATATATTAAGATGAAACCATACATTTCTTATTTGTGCTCTTAGCTAGCAGATCTTCTCTCTTTTTCTCTATCTTCCTTCCCTACGCACCCAGCTGCAGGGTTGATCTTCGCACCTAACTGAAGATATTACAATACAGACTTCCCTTGCTCCTCAACACTTCTCTCTCTCACTATAATAATCACTCATAACAATAATAGACTTGGGACTCTTCATCGATCCCTCTTCCCTCATCTAGGTTCTTATTTATACATTACAATGACTCACCGACAGTCGTAGGTCAAAACCTAAGTGTCAAAACCCTAGGTGTCTAAAACCCTAGGTCAACTTGACCCACGTTTCCAAGGCTTCACCAGCCTATCTTTCCTTCCTTCTCGCACAGTGCACAAAAGCATCCAACGGTGACTTTTTCCGCTTGTTGAGTTGTCCACGATCTGTCTTCCTTGTTGATCTATAATCCTTAATCTCCTCGTTCAATGGCTTGCTTTCTCTTACTTCGCTCCGTCTTTTCTACTCTTCTTCTCACTTCGACCCAGTATCAATCATTGTGTCTTTCGAGCAGTTCACATTTGGTCTTTTCTATCTTAATATTCGCTTACATCCACACCCAAGGGCCAGCAGTTGACATCAATGTTGGTATTGCCATCAATTCCAAAGGGGGATATTGTTGGATCATGTTGTCATTGATGCCAAAGGTTTAATTAATTAATGTCAAAGGATTTATGTCAAGTGATTGATTGATGCCAAAGGATGATTGATTGTTTGGAATTGGTTGATGCCAAAGGATGATTGAATGATGTCAAAGGTTTGTTGTATGATAAACCATGTCTTATCATAGTATATTGATGAAGATGGATCAATGAGTTTTCATTGGTATATGATGTATTGTTGGATTGATGTAAAGATGAATCATTATTGACTTATCATGGTTGACAAGGTGTACAAATGGATGAACTCCAAAGTGGTCCTCTTATGGTGAAAGCCCTCACGGGAAGACGCTTTGTGGTTGAGTTATCCTTGAAGTATGGTTATGCTTATATGTGGAATAATGAGTTGAAGATCAGTAAATTTGTCAGTGGAACTATCCTAGATGGATAGTTCTTGTCATATCGTTTCTGGTGGTATGTCACATAACTCCTCATGGTTTGAGAGTTATGGCCTTATGAAGTTGGAGGACCCTCATGTGTAGGCTTGAAGCCCAAAAAGGTCAAAGAATTCAAAGAGCTTGCAAAGAATAAATTATTATTTAAATGGTAAAGAAAAGTGACAAAGTCAAGGAGGAATATTTAAATGAAGAAATTTCTAATTATGGAAATTGGTTAACCCTAAATATGAGGAAAATAGCTTAAGTGACCTAGAAATAGGTTAAGTGACCTAGAAAGAGGTTAAGTGACCTAGAAATGGGTTAAGTGACCAAGAAGATGCTTCTAAGGAAGCTACTTGGAGAGTATAAATAAGATGCAAGAGTATCTTGTGTAAGGGCATCTTGAGTGGATCTAGTGTGCATCTTTTGTGTGTATTTCTTGTGCATCTCTTGAGCATGTATTGAAGATATATTCTGAGAGGGAGAGTGTCTAGAGGATCTCATGGACACATCAAAGTTTCGGTAAGTCATAGATCGTCACGGAAAAAGTCTTGGAAGTTTAGAAACCCTAGTTTCTGAGGTATATGCATGTTGTAGTGAGCCATGGCACATACATACACGGGATATAGTGAGCCAGGGCATGTACATACATGGGTTGAATGAGTACAGGGCATGTCCAGTGGATGAAGTCATGTGGACTTGTGTGTGAGCTGGTGCCAGGCTCTTGAAGACTGAAGTAGGTTCCAGATCTGCATTCTATGGACTCAGATCTACCATAGAAACTCTGGCATGGTTACATTGTTGTCTTGATGGATACTCTTACTTGTTGAGTAGTGAATGCTTAAGGAATTCTTGGTATGGTTGTTTTGATGTGGTTTGTGTTGGATGATAGAGTGAGCAGCACTCTCATGATTCAGTATTGATATAATTTCCATAAGATGTTGATTGTTTATACATGACTGAGTAGCATTCATATTATATGGTTGAGAAGCATGAATAAGTTGTTGGAGAGCTTGGATGTGTTGTGATTGGTTATGGGTCAGATTAGACAGTGAAAGACAAAATAAAATGTGACAGGACTACATATGGGTGGATTATTCCACGAAAATTTTCCACACTTCCACTAGTTTCATATTTTTTTAAACAGGGCGGGATTTTCATCGCTATTGCCATGAAAGTTCATTGCAATATCGACGAAAAACTTAATTTAACCTAGTCGGTATTTTCGTCACTATAGCGACAAAATTTTGTGGCAATAGCAACGAAAATTTTGTCTATCTCATTGGTCGGTGTTAACGGCTAGTTGACTATTTTATCTATATATACGTGACTTTAAGAGACTTTACGACACAATTGCTATAGTTGTGACACTGTTCTTGGCTTTTGTTTGAGCTATTTATTTTTTCCGTCACCCACCGATTGAAAAAATCCAATTCTTGATCTACATAGCTCGGATTTTGAACTTGCAAGGTTAGTATGTTATTTTTTATTGATATACTCATTTAACTTGTAATTTTTTTTTCAAATGTCCAAATTGCATTTAGCTTATTTTTTCCTTGATAATATA
>JZKD02S0192507.1:214872-227906 GCA_000966675.3 Picea glauca | reverse complement strand
TATTACAATGTAATAGTAATGCCATATTACAATGTAATATGGCATTACCATATTACATTGTAATATGGCATACAATATGGTATACCATATTTCATGTAATTTTATTTTTTAAAACCTAAAGTCATCGTCGCAATATCGACGCAAGTTTGTTGGAAAAAATTTACTATTTTACCACAACCGTCGCTATAGCGACGAAACTTCGTCGCAATTTGCCACGAATAGTCGTCACATATACAGCATGTGCGTCATAATTTTGGTTTTGAGATATTCCACTTGTCGATATTACCATGGATTTTTGTCGCAAGTTGTGATGGAATTTCGTCGCACATTCAGCAACTGTGTCGTAAGTTATTGGCTTGGCATAACTTTTCGTCCCAATTGCGATGAAGTTTCGTCGTAATTGCCACATTTCTTCATTGTTATTGCGACGATAGTTCGTTGTAATTGCGATGATGCATAGGGATAACTGATATTGAAGGTGGTGACACGTGGAGAGCTAATTTCGTTGATGTTTCCATGCACACCTGGATTGTGGATATAGCGACGAAATTATTCTGATGAAAAAAAATCTTGGCTTTCGTGGAAATTGCGACGGATAGTTGTGGCAATATCAACGAAAAACCATCGCAAATTTGGTCATATGTACTAGTGTGATTGAAGGTTGCAGAGGATATGAGTTGATGTTGAAGAGAAAACCCTAAGTAACTTAGATATGATACATAGGTTGTAGTACAGACTGGCCGCGTACATACATGTTTTGTACTACTGGTAGGGCACGCACATACACGTGTTGCACTACCGAAATGTCGCATACCTGTTGACAGGTTGATATCTGTTGAGGATTGTTGCCTCATCTCAGTTGATGTTGAGGGTGTAATCTGAGTCTTGCATTATAGAGTTGGTGCTCTTGTAGAGTTGTGCTCTATTCAGTTGTTGTTGATAACCCAAGGATTGTAGTCTATAATAAAAAGAAAATTGTACATACATCTTGTGTTCCTTGTGTTCTTTGGGGTGATGATTTGTTGATGATATATTGTTGATATATTTTGTTGATATATGTTCACACTTAACTAATTATAAATGATAGCAATAAGTAATGAGTAAATGGTGATTGCTAACTAATGAGTTTTGTATAGGGGAGTTTTGAAAGGAGAAAGAGCCCTACAATGTTCACCCCCCCCCCCTCTTAGTGTATTCAGTGTGTCCAACAGAGTGCATTGTGCGTTTATGCTATGATTTTTACTTAGCGTGTTGTGTTTTTCTTTTTGTCACCCATATGTTGTGCGCGGAAATTTGGTTCATTTTTTTCGCGCTGAGTCCACTCTCTCTGAGCACAATATTTCCCAGTATTTTTTTAGTTTCTTTCTTTTCTATTTTTGTATTTCTTTTTCCTTATTTTTCTCCTTTTTATTTATTTTTATCCTTTTTTTGTTCTAATCTCTACTATAGTATACTATATCACTATATACATTCATTTATTACTACATTGTAACTTTTAAGCATTAGGAGGTCGATTGTCCCTGCACAGTTTCAGTCGACTTTCGTTGATCATTCCTTTTAGTTTTGTTCCTGCCAAATCCTTTAGTTGTATAGATCCTCCATCTGTGATAGTATTTACTTCATAAGGCCCTAGCCAATGCATTTTAAATTTTCCAGGATGTTGGAAAATTTATTGTCGTAGAGAAAAACTAGGTCTCCTTCCTTGAAAATCTTCATGTTTATAAGTTTTTCATGTCAGGCCTTATCTCTTGTTTTATGTACTTCTTGGTGAAATCCTTCCAGAATCCTATCTTCTTCCATCTCCATTAGTTGGTTTAACTTATCCTTTACTGCACCTCTTTTTTTCATGTTGGTAATTGTTGCTACGCACAGAATGGGTACCAAGAATTCTAATGGTACTATTGATTCCTGCCCATTCACCAATTTGAATGGTGTATGTCCTATCAACGTCTTACATGTAGTCCTATATGCCCATATTAATGCTGGAATTTTCAAGTCCCAATCATCCTTGTTGATATTGCAGATCTTTGTCAGAGCATTCTCCAAGATCTAATTGAAAGATTCTACTATTCCATTTTCATGAGGATGGTATGGTGTACTCTTCTGGTGATACACTTCAAACTCCTTAGTCATGGCCCTGATAGTACTGTTGATAAAGTGAGTACCTTGGTCACTCATCAAAATTCTTGGACATCCAAATCTGGTGATCACTTGCTCAAACAAGAAGTGTGTTGTTGTCTCTGCGCTACAGTCTTTGATTGGTGTTGCTTCTTCCCATCTTGTTAATTATTTTGTCGTGGCAATGATATATCTAGATAATGACCTTCTTGTTGGTGGATGGATTGGTCCCACAAAATCTGTGGCCCATTTTTCAAATACCTGTAAAGTTACTTGTGGTCTTAGGGGCATCTCATCCCTTCTATTAGGTTTGTCAACCCTCTGACAAACATCACATGTATGAAAATATTCCTCAGCATCTCTATGAATTGTTGGCCACCATAATCCTATGCATAATACCTTCTACATGATATATTTTCCTACATAGTGTCCTCCGGCTATGCCTTCATGAGCTTCTACAAAAATTCTAGGCCTTTCATGCTCTAGTACACACCTTCTCAAAATGATGTTTGCACCCATTTTATATAAGTGTCGTGCAATCAGTCGATAGTTTGTAGCTATGACTACCAGATTTTTCTTTTGCGTGGTGAGAAACTCTTGTGGTGCAATCCCTGTACTTAAGTGTTCAATAATATCAGCAAAGTATCCATCAGCTACTTGTATTGGAAACAACTTCCCATCAGGTAAGTTGTCTTCCAGGTTGGTAGGTTCCTCTCCATTAGTGACCCTTGACAGGTGATTAGGTCTTGCATTTAGCTTCTATGGTTTAACTATCACTTCAAAATAAAATTATTGGAATAATAATAGCCATCTACATCTCCTCCCCCCCAACACTGGCTTTTTGACTAGATATTTGAGGGAATAATGATCTATTAACATCTTAAAGTGTTTACCCAATAAATAGTGCATAAACTTATGAAGTGCATATACCATGGCTAGGCCTTCTCTTTCTGTAGTATTGTAGTTATGGTCTGATTCTGACAATTTTTTGCTTGCAAAGACTATAGGATGGTCCAAATCCCTTGCTCCTGGTTGTGCCATAATTTCTCCAAGTGTTATGGTTGATGCATCTACATGCACATGAAATGTCTTTTCCCAATATGGCAATACTAGGATAGGTCTTGTGACAATCTAATCTTTTAAGGTGTCCAACCCTTGTTGGCAGTCCTCACTCCACTGAAATATTATATACTTCTTTAGAATTTTTTACATTGGCATAGTGATCTACGCATACCATTTTATGAATTTCTTGTAATAGCCTATATGTCCCTGTGTTGCTCTCAACTGGCGCACTCATTTTGGTGGTGGTAAATTGACAATGACTACAATCTTAGAAGGATCTACTAGAAAGCCTTGTTTACACACTATATGGCCCAATAATATTCCAAAAGGTGTCCCAAAAATGCACTTCTTGATATTCAATGATATCTGACATTGTCTGCATCTTTCCAATATTAGCCTTAAAACTTCTACATGATCCTTTAACAAACTATATACATTCCATTCATCTAGATATACTTCTAAAACCCGATGTATGAATTCTTTAAAAGAAGCTATGACTACTCTTGAAAATATGGTTGGTGCATTCTTCAGCCCAAATGGCATGACTGTAAACTGGTAGGATCCCCATTTTGTGGCAAAAGTAGTCTTATACATGTCCTCTAGAGCTATTTTGATATGATGGTAACGTGACAATCCATTTGTAAATGAGTATGCTTTTTGGCCTCCCACATTCTCTAATACCTCGTCTGTGAAAGGGGTAGGAAAAGGGTCATGTAAGCAAGCATTATTCAATTTTCTCAAATATACATAGATCTTTATGCCCCCTTGTTTATTTTCTTGCACTACCATAGGACGTATCCATTCAAATTATTCTATTGGTTCTATGATACCAACTTCCAACATTCTATCAATTTATGCCTTCACACTAGATTCAGTCTGTAAGGTCTTTGTCTGATAGGTCTTGCCTCAGGTTTGAGAGGTGTCTTCATCTCTCCCAGCTCTCTTGCTATGTCTTTCATCTTTGTAAAGGTCTTTGGGAACATTTCATTGTATTCGTGCAGTAACTATGTTATTCTTTCTATTGTTTGTTCATCCCAATAGTCTCCAATACTTGCCATTTTGGGATTGTTAGTGGTCCCAATATTAACTTTCTTTACTTTGATTGGTGCAGCATGTTAGCACATAGAATTGCAGGGGTCAAAAGAATCATTTTTGTTTTGTTTTTTCGTCATAAATTTTATAGTTCATAGGTTTTCAGTCTTTAGGTTGTGGCCACAAACTTAGGTTTTGTTTTAAATAAGTGAATTTATGTCTAGCCTTGATATAGAGTTTTTGGGTCATGTGCCAAGTCATCCTGACAAGGTAAATAAATCCCTATGAGTCACACCTTTGATTCTTACATCATTATCTTTACATGTCATACCTCCAAGTTGTACACAAGGTTCCCTTTGTCACCATCCATTAGTTAAAGTGTCAAGTCAGAGTCGGGTGTATGTGTTGCCAACTCACTAGGAGAGTTAGGAGTGTACTCATAAGTACCTCATGCATTCATTTGTCATCATTGAAATTAAAGAATCATGTCAAAGAGGACTTCATTGTTTCTAGAGCCTACATTTAACCAATTTTCAGGGATTGTGTCATAAGATCTTCTAACAGTCTCCTCGAAGTGTGCAATTTTTGTTTAAATTTGGTGTTGTGAACTAGCGTTGTAGACTTGTTGAAGAGGAGCATTGGAGGTTGGATAGCTTGCAAACATATATGTTCAAATTCACAGACATCAACATCAAGCCCAGGTTTACCAGGTACTCCTTGAGGGTTTCCATGTTGTTTAAAGGTTGAGAGAAGGTTTTTTGTTGGTTTATCTATCGGCATTGTGAACTATCCAAATCTTTTGCTTCCATCTTTCAAATTCACCTCCATAGTGTTTTGAACATTTCCCTCTAGTACTGGATGCCTTTTTTGACCTCATCCATATTTCCCACTGCTAAGAATTCACCTGTTCCACTGAAATTTTCCCCATCGTTGTGAACTGGTTGCTCTAACGTTGTGAACCCTCTGTTATAGCACTATTGAAACCCACATATTTTGCATCCTTAAAATTTCATCTTTAAAAGAGTGATGTTTTACCCCTATCAAACTTAAATTGTACGGTTGATCATCTGATTGAAGCAGGTTTAAAGTTGCACACATTATTAATATTGCTAACCAATATTTATGTTGATGGAAGACCTATTTTAGCAGAGATTTCTCTTTTGTCTCCCTTCTGTGATAACTCTCAGTTGTTATTCCGTATCCCTCCTTTTTTTAATAGTGTCATGTCTCATACCTCAATGTGTATACATTAAGGTGTATAAATATATGTACAAGGTCATCCTTTTGAAAATAGTTCTATCATCAAAACCCTAATTTCTTGTATTTTATGTTTTCACACACCTAGTTGTCATAAATAATTTACAGAAAATCATTCTTCCAGCAGCATTCATGGATAGTCAACAACACAAGAAGACTCACAAGGGAGGGGATATTGTAAGGACAGAGCCTTATGATATGCAACTCCTTAACTCTAAACTTTTGTTCAGGGAATCCTTTCAGAGGGTAGGTTGCATTAATGTTTGTCAAAAGATGCAGAGGGGGAATCCAGTGGTAGCCAGAGACTTTGCACTCAACTTTGATGGGACTAAAACCAAAGTGAGGATGTTAGAGTTTGAGGTTTCATAACATTCCATCGTGGTTGCAACATAAATACCCAACAGTGAAGAGAAGTGGTTCAAAGCAATCTCATTAAATTCTTCCCTCTCAAAGGAATTTCTTAAGCCAGAGTATCAGGAGGACAACTTGTCCAAAGGAGTGCCTAGAAACCACATGCTTGAAGGTTTTGATAAGATGTTTAAGGTTATCCAAATATATTTCACATGTGAGGGGAGGTTTAACATTGTGTACCAATACCACATCAGGTTGTTGTTACACTTCACAGGGAAGGAAACCATGAACCTTCCTTTTTATATTTTTAGAAGAATTGGTAAGATGTCTGACAAAGTTCAAGCCAAGTCAAAGAAAGTAGACACCAGTGTATTTCACTCTATCCTTATTAATATGTTAGTGATGGAGGCGTTGAGGAAGACAAATACTAATTAGGAAACATTCCTCACTTCATCACAGTTTCAGTTAAATGTTTCCCCCACTCCAAAGTCCAGGATACAAAGTCCTACCCTTGTTTAGAGGACTGTGTATTCATAGGTTAGAAAAAAGAAAAGGGGTACTATCACTGATAAAGATGACAGAGCCACAAATGAAGCAGAAGTAGGAGGGCGTTCATAACCTTCATATAGATAAGCTTCACCTATGGAAGATCATATTCCTATGGCGGTTCCTTCAAGCAAACCCACGGGCCTGAGAGGAAGGAAGCTTGTTTTTCCCTCACCCATTGTTGCAGAAAAAGTTAGAACTAGGAGGCCTTTTACTAGAGTAGAAGCCAAGAAAAAATTCCTTGTGAACAATGATATAACAGAGACCTCAAGAGGCAGCTCAAAGAAGCAAGAGTTGAAGCTGATAAATTGAAGAAGGAAAACTTGGATTATAGAAAGAAGATTAAGGGAATGATGGGCATGTACCATGAGACCATTGATAAGGCCAGATTATTGGCTAAAATATTGTTGCCCCTTCACAGACATCCTAGGAATCTCTCTAGACAGAACAAATCCCATCAAGCTCAAATCATAAAATTGAAGGCAGAGTTGCAACCTTTCAAATAAGAATTGGCCAAAAGAAAACTTGACATTCTAGCCAAGGTTGCTACAAGGAGAAGCTCCAGAATTAAAAAATGAAAATATTGAGCCTCCATAACCAACATCATTTTTTGTCAAATTTTCATGTTTCATGCATTTTACAACATTTTTGGGTGATGGTTATGTTTTGTAAACCGTGATTAGCAATTTTGGTGCTTTCCTCTAGTCATGTATCAAGATTATGAGGTTTCTATAGAATTTTTAGACACATGATATAGTTTTGGGATGTTAAATACTTTGGTAAAATCAAACAGGGCACTATAGGAAAGTTTGCAGCGCCTGGCGCTGCAAACTAGTTGTTTCGAGATAGTTTGCAAAGCAGTGCTGCGAAATCCATTTTTGGAGATTTTGGGGGAAAACTGAATTGCCAAATGTCAAGATGGATACATACCATCTTTATGAAGGTCATTTCTGATCTGGGAGGCCACCTTCCCAAAGAAAATACACTTGAATGGATACATCATCAGCCATTAAGAAGATGTTACAAATGTTGCCAACATCATCCTGAAAAGTAGCATTCTGTTTCTTTTATGTTGTACACATGTTGCCACGTTTTCCTTAGGCACATGAATCCTATGAGGAAGTTTTAATTCGAATTGTAAAGTTTCCAATGATAGTTTAGGCTATAAAAAGAGCATTTTAAGACTCATGAGAGGTTCGAATGGTGAAAGAGAGAACTCCTATTTTGATATTGTCTATGTAACAGAGAGTATCTCTTATTGTATGGACCAGACCTAAGACACTTTGGATAATGGAAATTAGTATTGTGTCTTATCATCTTGTTGATATCTTATTTTAATTACAGTCTGTTGAATGATCCATCTGGATGATTGTATCTTTATTGCAATATAGGATCTATTGTGATATTGTTTACAAAAATACCAGAGTCTTTCTCTTTGATTTTAAGAGCTTTTTATTTCAAAGAGTTTTCTTCATATGTGTGTCAATGTTATATGATGTAGATGATAGGAATATTACATGTTTCATGGCAAGTCTTCCACCTACTCAATTTATCTATTAAAACCTGATTTGAAGTTGTTCAAGGCCTTATTTTCTAGTGTATATTGTATGGAGTTATATGTGATTGACATTCGTTTCTGAGTTTTCCATCCATTTTCCACCTTGTATAAACATTTTACCTTTCACATTCTGATGGGTACTATGATCCATATTTTATGAGAAGAACGAAATGAGTATAGATTATTAACAGGTGCTTAACACAAAATAACAAAGATACAGTAAAATTGGTTTTCTATTCAACAAAGAAATAAGTTGGAAACTATAAAATGCAATGGAAATAAGCTTGTTGGAATGGTGACGGCTTATCTCTGAGAAGAGATGTGGCGACTATGCTCATTCACAAGAAGATGATTACAATGAGGCTCTCAAGGCCTTTTTACAATAAACAAGAGTTTCCTAAACATCCAAAAACCTAACCCTAGGAGATGAAGCACCAAAAGTCATGTGGGCCCCATTTGGGTAAGTCAGTACATCAACTTCCCAGGGTCGTAACTTTTGCATACAATCTTTGTTTTAGGCATATGATATCCCATTGGAAAGATCTATCCAAGGACTACAATAGTTGAACAAAATTTCATGATGAAATTTTCCAACCGCAACATACCCCAAAAAACATCGTTTAGGGCCTCAAAATGGCTCTGGAAGTTCAGGACCTGAAAAACTGCTAAAAATAGTAAATTATCAAAATTGCTAGAAAGCTATTTTGAGCCAGCTGGAAAAGCTTGGTGGCCACCGATATCCACCTGGATCATACTAGGATTTCACTTACAACAGTCTAAGTGTGAGTCTCAACACTAACACTTTTGGCATCGTTGTTGGGGAACGGATTGAAGACATTTCCCTGGGTTGTACGACAAGAGAAAATACGGATTTTGATGGTGCATAGTGATCAGTAAACAGAAGAATGGATATTTCACCTAGAAACTCCAAATTTCAGTTTTGGCTCCCAAAGGTAGACACAAGAGGTTGAATCCACAGTCACCTATGGCTGCACCTGAACCTGATCTAGAAAAAATATTAAAGAACGGAAAAATTTTGCAAGGAGTTTCCTCTTCCAAATTCTAAGGTACTTCTAGAGACTTACCTAACTTTGCTTTCAATACACCATTTTTTGTTTCTCATATTTCTCATGTGCCTATTCTTGAAACTTCTGTAAAGTCAAAACTAGGAGATTTTCCTGTAGAATATTCATCTTTTTCTCCTGAGATGAAAGAAGAAAGTCTTGAAAATTTTGATATTCTTGCATCCCGTGAAGTTGTTAAATGGTTTAGGCATGAGAGTTTGGAATATTTTCCTCTCTTAGGCTCTCCTTCTCCCCGTTATTTTAAACTTTTTGTGACCAAAGAAGAAGGAACCTCAGTTCCTCTTGAATTTCCCCCATCCTCATCCAAGACCCAACCACTTTTTGTTAAGTCTGAAACTCCTCCATCTTATACTCTTCATTTTCTCAAATTACTTGTTATACAGATTGCATCTTTCCCTATCAAATTGCATCCTACTTCTCCTAGATTTCAAAATCCTCTTTTTCCTAATCAAATGGTAGGGGCTAATCATCCTCGGAATAGAATGGATGCCATTGTGGCTACCAAGTATGCCCCTCTAGTGCTTCCTCAGCCTATGAATTCGCTCCCAATAGGAGATTACCTAAATTATATGCCCAAGTTCACAGAAGAAGAAGATATCACTGCAGTAGAACACCTTACAACATTTTATAGCTAGGATGATAATCTAAATATTGAGAATGAGGAGGTTTGTATGAGGGTTTTTGTACAAAGTCTTGATGGAGAAGCTAGAAAATGGTTTAGGAGTTTATCCCCTGGATCAATTGTTGGGATTGAAGCCCTAGATGATGCATTTTTAAGGCATTGGGGTGACAAGAAAGTCTTTTTATATTACATCACTGAATTTGGGGCTCACAAAAGAAAAGAAGGTGAATCAATATTAGATTTTTCAAAGAGGTTTAACAAAATGTACAATAAAATCCCTACTGAGATCAAGCCTACTGAAACTTCTGCCAAAATAACCTATGTTAGTGCCTTTGACCCTGAGTTTTGTCTTCTTTCGAGAGAGAGAAGGTCTACTTCACTAGCCCATATGCAAAATGATTCTCTAGAAGTGGAATAAAACATATTGGAAGCATATAAATTAAGAGGTAAATTTGATAGGGATAGGAGGAAACAAAAGGCATAAGCTTCAACTTCTGATGCTTTGGGAACTAACCCTCAGGTTGATGAATTGACTAAGTTAGTCAAGTCACTTTCTACAGAAATGGAAAAACTAAATCTTGAAGGGAGACAAGCAAATAGAAACACACAAGATTTTGGAAATAGAAACAATTTCAGAAGACATAACAATGCACCTCAAATTCTTCAAAGAGATCAAAGAAACAGAGATGATCAAAAGGTTCAAACCCCTCTCCTAAACAATTTGGTTGATGATGAAGAAGGAGAGAATGAGGAAACAAATCAGGAAATTCACTACCTAGGGGACACATTTACTTCCCCTCATCTAACTCAATATGCTTATGAAGAATCTCTAATGAACAGTCAGCTAAATGAGTTAAGTAAAGGAGAGAAAGCACATGAAAATCAGAACAAGTACAAGTTGAGGTCAAAACAAAAATAGGGAAAACATAGTACATCTAATCAGCCCCAAAATTTAGAAACTTCTACTAAAATAGTGGCTACAACAACTAAAGGAAATGAGGAACAAAATAATCAGCCTGTGATTAAAGCTCTTGTTCAAGAGACCAAAGAAACTATGAAGTCCCCATATTCTTTTAACTTTGAGAATGAAATCCAGAAAACAAAATTTCAATCCCATTCCTAGAGTTGATAAAGAATGAAGATTTCAATAAATCCATCTCTAAAATGTTGTAGCTTGAATTTTCTTCCCATTCAACAGACTTAGTTAATTTGCAAGATGAAAAACATGTAGTTATATTGGGTCCTTTAGTAGAAGATAGAGATGACTCATCTCCTCCTTTTTATACCTCATTGAATGTACATGATAAAATATTGCACAATTTCCTTATGGACTCAGGTGCATCCCATAACTTAATTCCTAAGTCTATCATGGATGAACTGGGTCTGGAAATCACCGAAACATATCATGATCTATATTCCTTTGACTCAAGAAAGGTGAAATGTCTTAGGGTGATTAAAGATTTGGTTGTTACTCTCTTTCAACTACCAATGAAGATTATAGTCATGGATATTGTAGTTGTAGATGTTCCCACCAAGTTTGGGATGTTATTGTCCAGATCATGGATTAAAAGGTTGGGAGGGACATTGCAAATGGATCTCTCATATGCCACAATACCAGTCTTTGGGGGCGAACACAGAAGGTTGTATAGAGAAACACAGTTGGCTTATATTATTAGTGATGAAGGTAATTCCACAAACCATCCTATTTATGTGGTGGACACTGATTTGGGATATAGCATTCTACAACTTACTTATCTTCCTCAATCACCACTAGAAATTAGAAAGAAATCACCAATAACATGTGAAACAGTCAGACAAGGTGCTCAAACTTGGAAAATGTATTTTGATGGGGCATCTTCTAAAGATAGTGTTGGTGTTGGAGTTGTTTTCATTTCCCCCTCTCAAGAAGTCATAACTTTGTCCTTCAAATTGGAATTTGAAACCACAAACAACATTGCAGAATATGAGGCCATATTTTTGGGGCTAAGGGCTACTAAAGATATGAAAATTGAAGAATTATCAGTTTTTGAAGATGTAGAGTTGATTGTGCATCAAGTCAGAAATATATATCAAGAAAAGAATCAAAGACTGAGGACTTACATGAATGAGGTATATGATATTATTGACAATTTATTTATATCTCTCAACATATCCTTTGTTCCCAGAGAAGATAATACATTTGCTAATTCCTTAGTTGTATTTTCTAGTAACTTTAAAATTCCATTACCTCCTAAAATCAAGTATGATGTGGAAGTGAAGTATAGGCCTTCTATACCTGACAATGTCAAACATTGGATGGTTTTTGAAGATGACCTTGAAATAAAGATATTGTTGGAAACAATGGCGTATTTTTCTGCTCTTCACATTCATCAAGACCCAAATGATGAGAAAATTCCTCAGGTTGATAAATTCATGAACAAGATTGTTGACCACAAGATTGTCCAGTTGCCTAGAAATCATATTCCCAAAGGATTAGTTCCCTTGGAGAGATTACTTTGATAGCAATGATGTGGCTGTGAAAGTGAGAGGTTCAAATGAAAATGATGATTTGACAGAGTACAATTTAGGTATTGATGAAGATCCCAAGTATGTCAAGTTGTCTAGTAGTTTGTCAGAAAAACAAAGGGTTGAGTATATTAAATTGTTGAAGGAATTTGTTGATGCATTTGCTTGGAAGTATGAGGATTTGAAAACCTATGATACAAGACTTATTGAACAAATAATACCCTTGAAGGATGATACCAAACCATTCAGATAAAAACTAAGGAAGATCAATCCTATGTTGCTTCCCATTATGGAGAAGGAGGTCAAAAAATTGTTTGATGCTCAGATCATTATACCTTTGAGGTATTCTGAATGGATAGCTAATATAGTCCCTGTTAGGAAAAAGAATGGAGAAATCAGACTTTGTGTTGATTTCAGAACTTTAAACAGGTGTTCTAGGAAAAATAATTACCCCTTGCCTAAGATGGAGCATATTTTGCAAAGGGTGAGAGGCTCAACAAGGATGTCCATGATTGATAGATTTTTCAGGCTACAATTAGATTCTTGTTTTACCTTAAGACAGGGAGAATACATCATTCACCACTCCTTGGTGTACATTTATGTATGACAAGATTCCCTTTGGTCTCATGAATGCAGGGGCAACTTTCTAGCGCGCAATGGATATTGCTTTTATTGGAAAAATTGATACGTTTTTAGTGGTCTACTTGGATGATATCACAGTATTTTCAAAATATGATCAAGAGCATTATCAGCATTTTGAGAAAGAGTTCCTGAAATGCAAAAAATATGGGTTGTCACTTAATCCCAAGAAGTCCTTTTTTTCCATGAAGGAAGGTAAGTTGTTAGAACATATTGTCTCAGAAGAAGGAGTAAAAATTGATCCAAGTAGAGTAGAGGC
>JZKD02S0192507.1:189565-213791 GCA_000966675.3 Picea glauca | reverse complement strand
TCGTCGGAAAGGTATCATCGAGGAGATTCATTTTGGGGGCTCAATATGCCTTCGGATATCATTGAGAACCTTGATCTCAAAAAACCTTCATTTAGGCCCTCAAAATGGCCCCGGACGTTAAAACCTACTAAAAATAGTAAATTGCCAAAATGGCCAAAGAACTGTGTTGAGGCATGTGGAAAAGTGGGGTGACCCCCGATATCCACCTATATCTGTGGTTCATGGTGGATTCACTTGGTTATGGTTCAAATTGATTACAGGTTGTTTGGTACACATTTTTTGGTGTAGGTTTATTGGTACAGGTTGACAGCAGTATATCTCATAGTGATAGTGTGACAGTGGTTCCATCATTCTACTTATACGTCAAGGTGGTTGGATGAGGCAAGGATAGGTGGTTGTATCCACCTTCTGTTTGTAGCCAGAGAACATAGGGGGTCGTAGCCTCCTTTTGGTTGTAGCCAAAGAATTGGGGAGTTGGAGCTTCCTTCAAGTTGTAGCCTGAGAAACTAAGGGGTTGGAGCCTCCTTCGAGCTGCAGCTGGAAAACAAAGGAAGTTGGTGCTTCCAATGAATGTAATTCTTCAACACATATAAGAAAAAGCATTCCATGGTTTATTCTCTCTTTGGGTTTCCACGTAAAAACACTGGTGTACTGTGTATGTGTATGATTGTTCATTTGTTCATTGTTTATTTACTCTGTAAATATTGGATGATAATGTTGCATTGATATAACACTTGCATTATATGGTTAATAAAGATTAGATTGTTCTATTACTGATTCACCCCCGCTCTCAGTAATCCAACAGTGGCCATGTGAAGTTGGAGAACCCTCATGAGTCATCTAGAAGCCCCAAAAGGTCAAAGTAGTCAAAGTGTTTGCAAAGAATAAATTATTTAAATAATAAAGTGAAGTGATGAGTGCACTATAAGTCAAGGAGGATGAAAAATAAATTATTTAAATAATAAAGTTAATCGAGAACTTACTAAGTATGGAAAGTGGTTAAGTTAATTTGACAAGTGGTTATAAGTGGGTTGACCCTAAAATAAGGAAAGTGGGTTAAGATGGTTAGAAGGTAACCCCTTGAGGAAGCTACATAAAAGTATAAATAAGAGGCAAGGGTCTCTAATTCAAATCACACTTTAATATCATTGAATATCTATTTTTTTGAAAGGTTATTTGGGTAGATATTATTGATAGAGAAAAGTGTAGTAGAAAAAGTGCGGCAAAAAAATTGCGGAAGAAAAAGTGTGGTAGGAAAAGTGTTGTAGAAAAAGTACGGCAGAAAAATCGCAGTAGGAAAAGTGTGGCAGGAAAACTACTGCAGAAAAACCGCAGCAGAAAAAGTGCAGCAGAAAAATCATGACAGTGCATTTGTGGCAGAAAAACCACGGCAGTGGATTCGTGGCAGCAAAACAGCGGCAACAGAATGCTACAAGAAGGAAAAAAGGTATGGTTCTCATATGTGTAGTGTTGAATTTATGAATCAAGTTGAGGGTTTTCCTTGTAAATGTGTTGGATGCCCTCTTGGGAGTTTATGGCTTGTTGTAGAGTTTATGGTTTGAGGGTTTTTGGTTGAGGTATGTTGCTGAAGTTATTGGTACAGAGAGAGGTTGTATAATAGTGGGGTTCTAGCACATGGTTTGAGGTACATACTTGTGGTATAGTGTTTGAGGTATATGTGATCAGATCAGATTGGTTGATGAGTATACAATGACAGGCTTATTAGTGACATATTCAGTTTCTACATTTTAGGTATATGTGATCAGATCATATTGGTTGATGAGTATGAAGTGACAAGTTTCTCAGTGACATATTCAGTTTCTACATTCGGTACTTATATTTCAAGGTGGTTGGACGGGGCAAGGACAGGTGGTTGTATCCACCTTTCGATTGTAGTCGGAGAACATAGAGGGTTGTAGCCTCCTTTTGGTTGTAGCCATAGAATTAGGGAGTTGGAGCTTCCCTCGGGTTGTAGCCAGAGAATTGGAGAGTTGGAGTTTCCCTCAGGTTGTAGCCTGAGAAACTAGGGGGTTGGAGCCTCCTTCCAGTTCCAGCTGGAAAATAAAGGAAGTTGGTGCTTCCAATGAATGTAATTCTTAAATACATATAAGAAAAAGAATTATGTGGTTTTCTCTTGCTTTGGGTTTCCACATAAAAACATTGGTGTACTATGTATGTGTATGATTGTTCATTTGTTGATTGTTTATTTACTTTGCAACTATTGGATGATAATGCTACATTTATATAACACTTGCATTTTGTGGTTACAAAGGATTGTATTTCTCTATTACTGATTCACCCCCCCTCTCAGTAATCCAACATGATCTTGAGATGAAACCTACCAAGCTAGCGAAAGGTCAAGGTTTAGCTAGATTGTTAGTTGAATCAAATTGTAAATAAATTGGGGTAAATTTCATGAATGCAAATTATGTATATCAAAAAATGGATATTCCTATCACCAGCTCACATATTAGCCCAAATTTGACAGACTGTAGTTGGTACAAGGACCTCATCCATTTCTTGCAAACATTGCATCCTCCTACTGGACTTGAGAAGACTAAGGTGAGGGATTTAAAGCTTAAAGTAGTTATTTATTGCATTGTTGATCATGTTCTATATTGGAAAGATATTGTAGGGGTTCTTTTAAGATGCTTGGATCCAGAAGAGGAAAAAAAAACCATGACTAATTTTCATGATAGCCTATGTGGAGGTCATCATTTTTGGAGGACTACAACACACAAAATACTTAGAGTTGGGTGCTTTTGGCCTAACTTATTCATCAATGTGTGTGCAAAGATCAGAACCTGTGATAAATGTATGAAATTCTCAGGCAAGCAGCAACTGAAATATTTTCCTCTGAAGCCCATAGTGGTATTTGGTCCTTTCCAGCAGTGGGGATTAGACTTCATTGGAGAAATCCATCCAGCTTCAAGTGGTAAACATCATTGGATTATGACTACAACTGATTATTTCACCAAGAAAATAGAAGTTATTCCCACAAGAAATGCAACACATAAAGTAGTCATTGGCTTCCTAGAAGACATTCTGTCAAGGTTTGGTTGTCCTAACAAGATTGTTACTGATAATGTTGCAGCTTTTAAATTTGAGCCATTGGTTAAGTTTTGTGAAAAGTTTGGGATTCATCTTGTTCACTCTACTCCATACTACCCTCAAGGTAATGTCTTAGCAGAATCCTCCAACAAAAGTCTAGTAAAGATCATCAAAAAGTTGTTCGAGGATAACAAAAAGTCATGGGATTCAAAGTTGAATTTTTCTCTATGGGCAGATAGAGTAACTACCAAGAGATCAATTGGCATTACTCCATTTCAGTTGGTTTATGGAAATGAAGTTTTCTTTCCTACTCAACTAGCTTACATGTAGCAAAGTTTCTTCAAGATAAAGAAGGGGAACCAGATGACATGATTAGGAGGATGCATCAGCTTGTGGAAGTACAGCAAACCATGGAACGGTTGCTTGATAAAGCACAAAGCCATCAACTGAAAATCAAAGAAGCTTTTGACAAGAAGGTAAACAAGGAATATTTCTAGTTGGGAGACCTAGTGCTCAAATGGGATGCACAAAGGAAGGATAAGGGTAAATACGGTAAATTTGAAGCTTTGTGGATTGTTCCTTTCAAGATTTCTGAAGTTTTGCAAAATAACACTTTTAAATTGCTAAGCTTGGAAGATACTGAATTTTCTGGTGGCCCAATCAATGGGCATTCTCTGAAGAAATAGTTTTCCCAAAATCCATGAGTGGCTTATTTTCATTCTAAATATCAGTATTTAGTTAGTTTACTTATTTTTCAATAATTACTCCTAGCCCAATTGATAAGGCACTGGAACTGGATGATCTTGGCAACTCACAGGGAGCATGCCATCCTTTGTGGAGCCAGATGTTAGCACATAGAATTGTAGGGGTCAAAAATAATCATTTTGATTTTGTTTTTGAGTCATAAATTTTATAGGTCATAGGTTTTGAGTCTTTAGGTTGTGGTCATAAATTTTGGTTTTGTTTTAAATAAGTGAAGTTATGTCTATCCTTGATCTAGAGTTTTCGGGTCATGTGCCAAGTCATCATGACAAGGTAAATAAATACCTATGAGTCACACCTTTGATTATTACATCATTACCTTGACATGTCATTCCTCCAAGTTGTACACAAGGTTCCCTTTGTCACCATCCATCTATTTAAGTGTCAAGTTAAATTCGGGTGTATGTGTTGCCAACTCACTAGGAGAGTTCGCAGCATACTCATAAGTACCTCATGCATTCATTTGTCATCATTGCAATTAAAGAATCGTGTCAAAGAGAATTTCATTGTTTTCAGAGCCTAAATTTAACCACTATTCAAGGATCATGTCATCAGATCTTCTAACAGTCTCCTCAAAGTGTGCAATATGTGTTTGAATTTGGCGCTATGAACTGGCACTACAGACAGGCATTGTGAACTGGCGCTGCAAACTGACTGAAGAGGAGCGTTGGAGGCTAAATATCTTGCAAACATATATGTTCAAATTCATAGACATCGACATCAATCCCATGTCTACCAAGTACTCCTTGAGGGTCTTCATGTTGTTTAAAGGTTGAGAGAAGGTTTTTTGTTGGTTTATCTATCAGCACTACGAGTTGTCCAACTCTTTTTCTACCAGCTTTCAAATTCACCTCCATAGTGTTTTGAAATTTTCCCTCCAGTCCTGGCTTCCTTTTTTGACCTCATCCATATTTCCCACTACTAATAATTCACTTGTTCCACTGAAATTTCCACCAACGCTTCAAACTAGTTGCTCTGGCATTGTGAACCCTCTGTTCCATCACTGTTGAAACCTTTGTCTTCTGCATCCTTAAAATAGTGATTTTTTACCCCTATCAAACCTAAATTGTATGGTTGATCATCTTATTGAAGCAGGTTTAAATTTCCACACATTATTAATACTGTTAACCAATATCTATGTTGATGGAAGACTTGTTTTAGTAGAGATTTCTCCTTTGTCTCCCTTTTGTAACTGTTACACCTCAAAATTACTCACTTCGATAGTGTCGCAAGTGTCATCATTACAAGTGTTGTAATTGTCGCATCTTGTCCGCAAGTGTCTCATCTTGACTATAAGTGTTGCGAGTGTCAAAAATTATGATACTGCCATATCGCATATGTCGTTCCTCTAACAACATCATGAAGACACTTAAGACACCTCAAAGGTGGTTTGGAAGAAGAAAAAACACTTGGCAAGAAGTACAAGCCCTTTGTCATTGGAAAAAATACTCAAAAAATGAATTTTGGAGAGGAGCACTCCCCTACCCACTGTCAGGGAGTGATGGCACTCCCTGAGCCTCTTTTGGGGAGTTCCTGAGCATCCTGTGCACCCTTATGGGGAATTGCTACCCTCTTTTTAGCAAATTATGGGTTTGTTGAGGCAAATAAGGGAAGAATCCCTCAATTCCTGAAGGTAGTTGGATTCGAATAGATGGTCAAAGCATGATCTTAGGGGAGATCCTCAACTGAAGGAGAGGAATACTCAACTTATCCCAAAGATCTCTCAAGTGGTTGGACCTCTCCAAGGTTATATAAGGAGGCCTTCTCATGGTGAAAGACACAATGGAGAATTGAGATTGATACCAAACTTATGATCCTATAAGTGGTATTGGAGAATGACAATTGAGAATTACATCAAACTTATGATCTCATAAGTGAGATGCTATCAAAGAAATCAGTGGAGATTGATTGAGAAAAGGGGTTGGACAAGGATAACTGGAAGAGGTTGTTGCACCTTCATTCAAAGGATTGTAAGTACTTTTAATTGTTCTCATTAATATAATCAATGTTTGGCATGTTTCTTTCAAACTTGTACTTGTTCCATATAAGTGTGTCTGCATTAGATGGATCTATGATTGAGATAATATCAATAGAGTAGGAAGTCCATTGTATCCTTTTTTGTTTTGTAGGACCTATCAAGGAGCTCAAGATCGAAGCTCAGCCTAGACTTTGCAAGGACAAACGTCGTTCATAAGGTACATATCTTCCTCCTTCTCTTTCTTTCATTGGCTTGATTAGATCTAAAAGCAAGTTAGTGTCCATGTTAAGCACCTTCTGTCTTGGCCTTAGGAGTTTAGAGACCAAGAGGGAATCCACTTGTCCACAGGGGGATTCACCTACAACAGAAATTGGCGACACCATTGGGATTCACCAAAAATCTTCTTAAAAATTGGTTTTTCTCAGTCTTTTTGTTGATTCATCTGCTCAGGGTTCATGCTATCTTCGTGAGTCCTTGTTTGGCCCTCAAACCACCTTTTTTTCTAAGGATTCATCATCTCTTTTTTGGATTCTTTGACATTTTTCCTTACTTTTCAATAACTCTTTGGTCTTCACGATTTGAAGTCAATTTCTCGTTTTCTTCTCGTTTATCTGAATGAGTGAAAACTTTGTAAGGAGTTTCAAAGGTATTTTGTACTTTGATTTCTGATCTTTGAGTCATCTTGTCCAAAATATTTCTCCTTCCTTTTGAGTTTTTGGCTTTCTGTTTCTTGTTTGATGACAACAAGGGTGTCTTTTGGTTTATGTGAAGCTTGCTTCCAGATTGCATAAATCTCACAACTCTTGAAATCCGATTAGCATAAGAAGATTTACATCTACTAGTTATCAGTCACATACAACCATTTTAGCATTGCATTGGATTCCTTATTGAGGACTATTGCATGAGTTCATTTCATCTTAGTGTTTGACAGTGAAAGGAAAATCCTTCTCCTTCCCTTAATTAGACATTCATTGAAAGAAAAGATTACTTATAATTTCTTATGCATGTTTTGGGAACTGAGTCATAATATCATCAGTCTTCACTCTCATACACCTCTAAGTAAACAACATCCACAAAAATCAACGCTTAACTAAAATTTATCATAATTTTTACATCTTTGTTAGCAAACCTACATTATTTTAAGGTGTAGGGATTTGGAATAGGTTGAAAGGATAACTTTCCAAAGCTATCAAACAAACTTAGCATCTTGTGATAGGGAGAGAAAATCCAATTTTCGTATAGGCTTTATGGGATCCCCCTCTCACACAGGGGTTACACACGAGGTCGCATTCGGGTGAGTTACGGAGATTATCCCTCCGTGGTTCAACTTTTTGTAGTGGTTGGATCGTATATTGGGGGTCACTTGAAGGTATACCCATGATTATGTGTGGGAGCCTCTCGACTTGATTTCAGACTTGTTATCCTGCCCATACGTTCGGATCAGACTGTTGAATGTACCCACCCAGGGGCTGACTGCGAGTTGGTGATCTTAGTAGCCATGATCTTTAGTTAAACCACTTGTCTGTAGGGGTATTCACCTACAACAGTAATAACTCTCATTTGTTATTCCTTGTCCCTCCTTTTTTGAAGAGTGTCTTGTCTCATACCTCAATGTGTATAGAGTAAGGTGCATAAATATATGTACAATGTCAGCCTTTTGAAAACAGTTCTATCATCAAAATCCTAGTTTCTTGTATTTTATGTTTTCTTGTATTTTCTTAAGCCAGAGTATGAGGAGGAAAACTTAGTGCCTAGAAACCACATGCTTGGAGGTTTTGATAATATGTTGAAGGTGATCCAGATATATTTCACATGTGAGGGGAGGTTTAACATTCTGTACCAATACCACATCATGTTGATGTTACACTTCACAGGGAAGGAAACCATGAACCTTCCTTCTTATCTTTTTAGAAGCATTGGTAAGATGTTTGATAGAGTTCAAGCCAAGTCAAAGCAAGTAGACACCAGTGTGTTTCACTCTAGCCTTATTAATATGTTAGTGATGGAAGAGTATAGGAAGAAAAACACTGATTGGGAAACATTCCTCACTTCATCACAGTTTCAGTTAAATGTTTCCCCCACTCCACAGTCCAAGATACAAAGTCCTATTCTTGTTGAGAGGATTGTTTATTCATAGGTTAGCAAGAAGAAAAGGGGTACTATGACTGATAAATCTGATAGAGACACAAATGAAGTAGAAGAAGGAGGGCCTTCACAACCTTCATATAGACAAGCTTAACCTATGGCAATTCCTATTCCTATGGAGGTTCCTTCAAGAAAAATCACAAGCCTGAGAGGAAGAATGCTTGTTTTCCCCTCACCCATTGTTGCAGACAAAGTTAAGCCTAGGAGGCCTTTTACTAGAGTAGCATCCAAGAAAAATGTCCCTGTGAAGGATGATATGGCAGAGACCTCATCCTAGTAGAAAGAAAAATATAAATCTTCTTAGCATCCTATTAAAATTGTTGATATCACTACTCCTCAACATGAAAGCAATCCCACCTTTAAGAGGCTCAAGAGGCAGCTCAAGGAAGCAAGAGCTAAAGATGATAAATTGAAGAAGTGAGACTTGGATTCTAGGAAGAATCTTAAGGGAATGATGGGCATGTACCATGAGACCATTGAAAAGGCTATTTTCTTGGTTAAATATTCTTGCCCCTTCACAGACATCTTAGGAATCTCTATAGACAGTACAGATCCCATCAAGCTCAAATCAGAAAATTGAAGGTAGAGTTGCAGCCTTTCAAAGAAGCATTGACCAAAATAAACCTTGACATGTTGGCCATGGTTGCTAATAGGAGAAGCTCCAGAATTAAAAAATGAAGATATTGAGCTCCCATAACCAGCATCAATTTTGGTCAAATTTTCTGTTTCATGCATTTTACAACATTTTTTGGTGATGGTTATGTTTTGTAAACCATGATTAGCAGTTTTGGTGCTTTCCTCTAGTCATGTATCAAGATTATGAGGTTTCTACAACATTTTTGGACACCTAATATAGTTTTGGGATGTTAAATACTTTGTTAAAATCAAGAAGGCGACTACAGGAAAGTTCGCAGCAACTGGCACTGTGAACTAATTGTTTCAGGATAGTTTGCAGCGCAGTGCTACGAACTCAGTTTTTGGAGAGTTTGGGAAAAAATAGAGTTGCTAGATGTTAAGATGGATGCGTAACCATATTTATGAAGGTCAATTGTGATCTGGGAGGCCACCTTCCCAAAGAAAATGCACTCAAATGGATACATCATCATCCATTAAGAAGATGTTGCAAACGTTGCCAACATCATCCTGAAAAGTAGCATTATGTTTCTTTTCTGTTGTACACCTGTTTCCATGCTTTCCTTAGGCACAAGGATCCTATGAGGAAGTTTTAATTCAAATTGTAAAGTTTTCAATGATAGTTTAGGCTATAAAAAGAGCATTGTAAGACTGAGGAGAGGTTTGAATGGTGAAAGAGAGAACTCCTATTTTGATATTGTCTATGTAACAGAGAGTATCTCCTATTGTATGGACCAAACCTAAGACACTTTGTATAATGGAAATCAGTCTTGTTTCTTATCATCTTGTTGCTATCTTATTTTGATTTTAGTCTGTTGAATGATCCATCTAGTTGATTGTATATTTATTGCAATATAAGATCTATTGTGATATTGTTTACAAAAATATCAGTCTTTCTATTTGATTTTAAGAGGTTCTTATTTCAAAGAGTTTTCTTCATATGTGTCTCAGTGCTACCTGATGTAGATGATATTACACTTTTCCTGTCAAGTCTTCCACCTACTCAATTCATCTCTTAAAACCTGATCTGAAGTTATTCAAGGCCTTATTTGTTGGTGTATATTGTATGGAGTTATCTGTGATTGACATTATTTTCTAGGTTTTCCATCCATTTGCCACCTTTTATAAACATTTTACCTTTCACATTCTGATAGGTATTGGGCTTGCACTTACAGCAGTCTAAGTGTGACTCTTAGTGCTAACACAACAACTACTTCTGACTCCAGAGATGGACCTTCCACCTCTCTTTCTCCTTCAATTTTTGTAATTTAAATGTTGTGTGGGTCATCTTCATATGGTGCTTCTTCTGCCACATGATAGAATGAAAATAGTTCTTTGACTGTCTGTCTATTTTGTTGGTGATACTATGTCATGAGTTCAACCTCTGGTTCATCAATAAATATCACCCCTCTTATTTTCTTTAGTTTTGAATCAATGTTGGGGTTCTCATGTTCAAATGAGAAGGTTACTACAAAGTTTTGTTGTAATGTTGTCCATTCTGTAGTTCCTCTGTGCATCTCCTGGTCTACATACCAATTCTCTCGGATTCCTTCCAGTGTGTGGATGAAGTGATGAGGCCATTATTCTGGTGTTGTCATCCTCCATTGTGTTCTACACTTCTCCAAGTGTTCTGCAGGTGTTCCTTTCCCATCATACCTATGTATTTTATTGCTCCCCTGTTGAGCGCCAAATATTATGCGCAGTAATCGTTTACATTGGTACCAATATCGAATTGTTTCTTTGTGCACACCCCACCATCTTGCAGGTGTTGCCTTGAGTGAAATATATAGGGCTAAGATTCTCTTATTTTCCAATATTTCTTCTTCATACTTTGTCAGGAATTCTTCTAAGTCATTTACCCCATGAAAATTCAAAGGTTCTCTTATCTCTGTACCAACCCATCTTACTACATGGTCTACTCTTACACACCTTCTTATGGACACTTCATGTAATCTCTGCTTCCAATTCTCCAAACTTGTATCTAAGTCACAATCACATGATGTGATGCTTCTCCAGCTAAGTACCCCATATGCAATTGGGTTAACATAATCCTCTTTGTGTGCGGTGATTCTGTACAACTGGTTTATCTCCTCCAGATCTAAGCAACTGGGTTCTACAAACCTTTCTCCTTCTGAAGGATCTAATGGTGCAATGACTTTGTATTCACCTAATTCAAATGTCATTTTCCTTGTCTTCAAGTTTATTATGGCATGTTTATCAAATTCCCAATCCAATCCAAGAAATGTTGGATATGGTGTTGTGCCATCTACTATCTCTATTAGTTCAAAGTTTGCCTTAGTGTGAACTCCATCCAAATCTACCGTCACACCCTTAAGCCTTCCAATTGGAAAAAATTTGTGTTGATTACCTATTTTCAATGGGACATGTGAATAGCCTAATGTGGGTTCTCCCATACACTACCAGGTCTTTTTGGGTAACACATTTAATTCCAAACCTAAGTCCGATATAATATCCCCCATATTGAAATCCCCAATATTAGCATTGAGTCTAAATTCTTTGCTTGTCCTTCTTCTTGAGTGGAGGTGATTCATTGTTTTCTTCTCTGATTTCCCGTCTACCTCTGTGCTACATATTTCTAGTAGATTTTGTAAGATTTTGGAAAATGATGGATCCTTTAATAACTAGACACAGGATTGCAAAAAGATTCCTTATGTAACTTACTTGCTCTATAGGTTGTGCTTCACTGGTGTGGTCCATTGATGAAAGCATCTCGTACATTGGTATGTTCTGAGTATGTTGTGGAGTTGATGTAGACGCAACATTTTGCTTGAGAAACTCTTGTATGGCCTCCTTGAATGTCTCCTTTTCTTTCTGTGCATCAAACTGCTTATGTGTTTCAGTATTTTTCTTCACCCATTCGTGTTGCGCTGGATCTTGTCTTACTGCATTTGTTCATGTCTTAGCTCCTCCTTGTGTGACTATGTTGATGTATCTTCCATCATCCCTAGCTTTTGCAGAAATCCATTGGACATGTCACTAATGGAAGTGGACATTCCCTTGCATAATGTCCTACCTATTGGAATTTGTGGCACACTACTGGCCCTATGTCTCTTCCAAATAATCCTCTACCTCGCCCTCCACCTCTATATCCAACTCAATCTCCTCACGGTGCATTGTACTGAGGTACCTGATTATACTGCACGGGGTTATACTGTGGATGTGCGTTGTTATATTGTGGTTGCACAATGTTATACTATTGTTGTGCATTATTATATGGAGGTGGTACCTGGTTGAATTGATGTGCATCTTACCCTATAATCATTTCTTCTTGCACCCTATAAGTATCCGAAGTTCTTTCCCTCGTCAGCTCCATTGTCCTACAATTTTTATCATCATGACCCACTGACTTGCAAAAATTACAGTATGAACTCTTGTGTACTTTCTAATATTTTTGCATCATTGGACAATGATATGGATCTTTGCCATGTGTCTTACAAATCTCGCACCATGGTCCTCTTGTTGGCAAAGTGTTTGGTACTCATGTTTCCATATATTGCGCGAAAGTTGGACATTCATTCTCGTGGTGTCCTTATGTCCTACATGTATCACACCAAACAAATTCTCTTTTCTCTTTGCCCTTATTTTGGTTAAATTAAAATGTGAGGTTCTTGAGATCCTCTTTAGCTCCTCTATTGTTGGATATCTCTTATGATATTGGTTCTCTTCCAGTTGTAAGGTTGTCTGCAAAGCCTCTGCCTGAGTTTGGAACTTTTGTTGTCTTAATGGGTATTTCAAATGTGGTAACAGTGACTTCAAAAATAAGTTCCTATGTTGCATGTCATTCTTTATATATTTCAACTTACCCTTCGACCATTTGAACCTCTAATCAATCTCCCAAATAGACTCACCTGGTTTCTGCCTAATTTCAATCATTTCATTCATGTAGTGATCTTCTGAGTTGGGCATTTGAAATTCATTTATCATTAGCTTTTTCACATCTGCAATAGTCCTTATTACCCCTGGTGGATTGTTTGTATCTAGGCTCATGTACCAATCCAGTGCGCGGTCTCTTAGCGTGATAGCTAACTACGCAAGTTTTCCATCATCATTTGTGATTTGCTTTGCTTCCCATATCGTCTCATAGATGAATAGATTCTTTTCAAGGTCCTTTGATGCCTATCCCAAAAATTCTGGTAACTTGATCGTGGGATCATGTCCTGTCATCTTGAACTATGGTGAGTTGTTACCTTCACGCGGTGTAGATACTTGATTGTTACTTCCTGAACTGGTTGCTCCAGTTGTTTCTCCTTGTTTTTGTTAGCACTAAGAGTCACCTTCAGATTGCATGGAAGGAAATCCCAGTACCCATCAAGTTATATATGAATGAAAGAGTGTTTTAAAGGGTCGAATGGAAAAGGACTCAAATGGTAATGTTCTAACTCAGACAACAGGGCTAGCATGCACCAGCAATTAAGGTATTGGATAACTTCTATCAGTATTTTGGGAGTAAGTATGAACAGAGGGAAGATTTGAGTGAAAGGACTGTAGGGACTGTTGTAAACATCAGGTCTACAAAAGTCTAAGGAAGAAAGTTTCTAATCACAAGATCTTCTTGACATCCGAAACTGAAGAAGCTAAATAAACATATGATAATATAATGGTCAAACATCCACCATAACATCACCATAATAATTCATGTGAATCATTCAAAGCATGAACATTTAGCACCAGAAGAAAATAGACTGAAAGAGAAGTTTATTTCTATTAGCCAAAAAGTCTTAAGTCCAAGACATCACTAGATCATAGTCACTTCATCAAAATATTACAAGTAAAAGGGAGCCTTGCTCAACCATCCGAACCCACTAAAGGAATTGATCTATCTATATATAACAAGAAAGGGAGGCAACAACTGGAGGTACGAGCTGGCTTGTTTCCCTTGAAAATCTCTAAACATTTATTTGTTCTAACAACTAGAATAACAGCCTATGCTATAAAACAGGGAAATGTTGGTGACTAATCCAATCATGATTCTAACTGCTTTGATCCTCTTTTTCTGCTCAACTCGTGTTTTTCCATGTGTCCCTTTGGAGCCTGTAGTTGTCTTCAAAATTCCAGCTGGTACTTCTGTAACTTTCTCCATCATCAACTTATCCAAAATTTGTTGGCCTAGTCCTCCTAGATTCCTGGTGTTTGCTAGCAACTTCCTTGGGTAGAAACTCTGGGTAGCGCACTGTAAAACAGAACAAGGAGAGAAGGTAGTGCCACGGTGCTGCATATATGCACCAAAATTGGTCCTCTATTGAAATATTGGGTAGCACCTGTAGGTAGAGCCCCTGTGTTGTACATGTGTGTAAACCTGATCCTTGATAACTATTACGTAGTGCCTGTGGGTAGCACCATTGTGTTGCACCCATATGTCAATTCTATTCTCTGTGGAATATTACGCAGCACCCTTATGTAGTGTCACTTACGCTATGTCTATTACAGGTTTGGGTAGCATTTCCAAAATGCAGCACCTTTCAATATTGAATATGTACAGAGCAGTGTGTGTCCTTTCATGATGACAGAACCATTTTACTTAGGTGCCTTGATCGTACCATAGGTAATTCCTTTTACCACTAGGTGAAGCTATCACTTAGAAAAAATCAAAATCCAAATAGTTGAACGCCTAGAAGCCCGTATAGATGCCACAGCTAGTATGTGCATATCAGTTAACCCTCCCAAAAAGGAACAATTCTCAAAAATGGGGTTTACCATTACCAGTTATTTTGTTATTTTAACACTTAGCCTCACACTCTTTCTGGTAGAAATAGGATCTTCAATTGGCATAGTAGACTTCTTTTTCCTAGCATTGACTGGCCTCTTCTGTGTAGATGTGCTCTCCTTAGATGTTGGTTTATCATCCTCAATGGCATCTTCAACCAACACCTATAAATTCCTTTGGGCTACCTCATCTTGAAAGTGTTTTAGCTCTGCCTTTAACTTCCTATTCTGAGAATGAAATCTTCTGCGTTGTCTCTAAAGATTCTTCAGTTGTTTATTAAGTGGAAAAGCCTTTCTCGCTGCAAACCTTGCCAAGTCAAGGCTATGGTTGTAGCCAACCATGAGCTCTTCCATTTGAGCCAAGTGGACCTTTTCTTCTGCTTTCAGATGAGATATTTCCTTCCTTGCATCTCTAAGCTTCTTGATAAGCCTTTTGTAGGTCTGACTGTCAGGAGGGACAGTGGCATGCTCAGTCTTAATAGGATTTTCTTCAGACTCCTCTTCCTCCTGCATGGGAAGTGTTTTGCCCACCTCATCAGGTTCCTCAGTGGCCTTACTTTTACCCTTCTTTCTATGCACAGTGGTTTCTTCATTTCTTACCACAGACTCCTCGAAGTGTTTCACAGGTGTTTCCTCTTTTCTCTCCAAAGGTATTTTAGTACCTTTACCTTTATGTACAAGGGATTCTTGTTTTCTTTCAACAGGCTTCTCGATGCCTTTCTCAGAGGTCTCATCTCTCTTCTCCAAAGTTCCTTTAGCACATTTACCCTTCTTATTTTGTGCAAGGGTTTCTAATTTCTCCTCTATAGGATTTTCAATATTCTTCCCCTTCTTCTTTTGAATAGGGATCTCTGGTAAGGATTGCTCTCTATAATCCTCCTTAGGAATTGATGACCTTTTGAAAGGTATTTTACCTTTGATTTCTACTACTGGAGGAGAAGGGGAAAAGAGAAGCTTCTTCCCTCTCTTAGATGTAGCTTTGGTAGAAGGAGGCACCTCTTCTAACCTTGGTGGAGGAGGTGGTGAAAACTCTCTGTGTGGAGAAGGACAGACTTCCTCCTCAACTTCAATGACCTGCTTGTTGACCTCTAACACTTGAATAGGGGATTTGCCCTTTCTCTTCCTACTGGTCCCTACTTTGGTAGCACTGGTAGGTGACAAAGAACTTGCCCTATGTGATTGAGGAGTGGGTACTAAATCCAACTTAAAATGAGAGGTAACCACAAAATGCTCCCATGAAATATATTTATTTCCCAATTCCTCATATACTAGCATTCTTATTAATCTAGAGTGGTCGAAAATGCTAGAATCTACATCTTTAGATTTGGCCTATATCCTGTTTGACATCTTACCTATACTCCTCAACAAGTAATAAGGAATATTCATCTCAACCTTACCAGTAAAATGTAGCAACAATCTTATATGGTACTGGTATAATGTGTTGAATCTCCCTTCACAAGTAAAATATATCTGTATGATCTTCAGTAGTCTGTCAAATTGTTCAATCAAATGGCTCCTTGGCATCCTTTTGGATAGGTCATTGGCTTGATATTCAGATTTGAAGAGATCTTTTGCATAAGCTGAACTCAAATCCATGGCTTTGAACCACCTTTCACCTGTAATGGGGATCCCTGTTGCAGCTGAGATGGAGGCTTTAGTCACTTCAAACTCCAAATCCCCAACCTTAGTTTTCTTATCATCAAATTTCAATGCAAACTATCTTGCTACCTCTGGATGGCCTCTCTGCGTGTTTTAAGAGAAGAAAAGGCACCCTACTCTTTGAAAGGTCTCTCTTTCCATGGGTTATGTATTAAAAATAAGCATGTCCACTAGTTATGTCCTAACTATCTTGCCTCCTTTATGTGCCTTCTTCGATTTAGGGGTCTCCATGACTCAGAATGAGGGTTCTTAAAAGGTTTGGTAATGCTCAGGACACTTTGAATGGGGTTTCAAATATTCAAGGTTGACCCTATGCAACTAAGTAAAACGTTTAATTTTGAGATGAAAGGAGGCAGGGGAAGCAGAAAGAGGTTAAGAAGTGCCTCTGGGTAGCACAACGCATACACAGAGGATAGACTAGTCTAAAGCTTGCAACTTCAAGGGCTAAGGCAGACAACAGAAATCTGACTCATATACAGGCCATGAGGTTTATAGGTCTGAAAAAGAGAGGATATGAGGCTATCATACAAATATGAATCTTTTACCGTTGTGCAAACTTAGCAAAACAAAAACCTGATCACAAATTTCCTGTGAGGATTAATACACAAAGGAGGTAACAGTGGATACCTGTGTAGTAGACACTGTTGAGCTCTTCAATGCAATCATAGGATGAAAATGAGAAAACTTCGGCCCTGGAATCTCACACAGTAGTAAGATTTGGTTGACATCTGGTCACCTGTTCAGAACTAGAGAATTCACGCAGCACAACACTGTTGAGTTTTCAAAATTAGAAACCGTTATCAAGGAACATAAATGCAAGATCTTTTGAATGCACTTTAACCTAATTCTGGCACTGAAAACAAGGGATATGGTATCGGTCATGGAAATCATGACTTGTGGTGGTGGTATGATAAATGTGACAGGTGCTATGGAACTGTCTGACGAGTAGGTAACGCTTCCAATTCAAAAATATGATTAGATAGGTAAGTGAGGACAATGAGGCATGCTTGTGAGGTCATGAGTGAGTAGAGAGGTGTGTCACATCAACCTGATTATGGGAGGTATCAACCTAGGGGAAAATCATGAAAGGGATCAAAAAGAGTAAACCATGAGCTAAAAGGGTTCAAGGATCAAAAATCAAATTGAGGATCAAAACGTGAGCTATGAGTCAAAATTTTAGTCATCCGAGGGGTCCTAACAGACATAAATTTAAAGAGATGAAAAATTATTTTAAAAAATATAAAATATAAGGCTTTAAAAAAATTAAAGGCAAACCAAAAGACCCAAGACAATTTAGTGTGATAACATTGGCTCCACAGGGGATGGCATGCCCCTTGCGGGCTGCCAAGAATGAGTAGACTAAGTGCCTTCTCCTAGGGCTATGGGGTCAGTTATTGAAACAAAAATAAAAAAAGAATAATATTTGCAATGACATGAAGAGCCACTCAAGGCTCAAGCAAAGTAATTTTTCAGAAAATGCCCATTGACAGGGCCACCAAAAACCTCTTCATCCTCCATATTTTGCATCTTGAAAGTGTTATTAGAGAATACCTCAGAGATTTTGAAAGGGTCGACCCATAAATCTTCAAATTTATTGTGCTTGCCTTTATCTTGTCTCAGCGCATCCCACTTGAGCACCAGATCACCCAGTTAAAAATCATCTTTGTTCACATTCTTTTCAAATGCATTCTTGATCTTCAGTTCATGATCATATGCCTTATCTACAAGTTGTTCCCAAGTCTGTTGCACTTCAACCAATTGTTGAATCCTCCTGATCATATGATCTAGCTCCCCTTGATAATCCTAGAAGAATTTTTCCATAGGTAATGCAAGTTGGGAAGGAAAAACTTCCTCAACTCCATATACCAGCTGGAAAGGGGAAAGTCCCAAGGATATTTTCACTGTCACTCTGTCATCCCATAGAGAAAATTTGAGTTTTGAATCACGTGCCTTTTTGTTATCCTCTAACATCTTTTTAATACTATTTATAATGCTTTTGTTCAAGGATTTTGCAAGCCCATTTTCATGCGGATAGTAAGGGGTGGAATGAATCAGAGTGATCACAAACTATTCACAGAGCTAAATTAATGGTTCAATCTTTAATGATGTAGCATTATCAATGATGATTCTGTCAGGACACCCAAAACTTGCTATGATGTCTTCCAGGAAACCAATGATCACTTTATGTGAAGCATTCCTTGTGGGAATAGCTTTGATCCATTTATTAAAGTAATATGTAGCAGTCAAGATCCATCTATGTTGACCACTGGAAGCGGGATGGATTTCCCCGATAAAATCTAGGCCCCACTGCTGGAATGGTCCTGAGGCTGCCACAGGCTTCAATGGAAAAGACTTAAGCTGCTATTTTCTGGAAAAATTCTGACATTTAGCACAGGCCCTAATCTTAGCACAAACATCTGTGAAAAAAAAGGGCCAGAAGTACCCAGCTCTGAGGATCTTGTATGTCGTGGTTCTCCAATAATGATTCCCCCCACATAAACTGTCATGAAAATCAAACATAATCTTTTGGGCTTCTTGGGGTTTTAGGCATCTCAAAAGCACTCCGAATGGATCCTTCCAATACAAAATTTGATCAACAAAGCAGTACTTTATTGATTTGATTTTTAAGGCCCTCACCTTGTTTCTTTCCATACCACTTGGGGGCTGTAAATTTTGCAGAAAAAAATATAATGTCTTTGTACCAACTGTAATATTCCAATGTAGAAATGACTTGAGGGCCTTTATCATTCATCTCAGCCTGCTGATTTTCTGAACATGAGTGAATGAAATTCACCCCCAGTGCTGAGCAATTTGATTCAACCAAAATCTTGGCCAAACCCTAACCTTTTACCAATTTTGTGGGCCTAATCTCCAAATCAAATTCAAGTAGTTTAGAAATCCATTTGCTTGTTTTTCCATCTATATCAGGCTGAATAAGAATTTCTTTTACAGCAACTGATGGGACATAAGAAATAACTCTTGAATGCAGAACATAAACTATAAAGGACTTAAGAGATTTAACCAATGCATAGGCTTGTTTGTCCATAATGTCATACTTTAGTTCTGCATCTCTCAATTCCCCACTGAAAAAAGGCAATGGGATGCTCTAAGCCTTCAACATTCTTCTGCAATAGGATTGTTGTTATTGTATCAAAAGAGGCAAAAGAAAAAATAAGAAAGTCCTTGGAGTAGTCAGGGCTAACAAGAACCGGGGCTTCTGTCAAGGATTTCTTTATTTGATCAAAAAAATCGCAGGCCTCAACAATCTGTTTTATTTCACTATCCTTCCTCAGCATGGTTGTGATATACTTGACTAACTTAGCAAAATTTGACACAAATCTTCTCAAAAAGTTGTTTTTTCCCATAAAATATTGTACCTCTTTTTTAGATCTAGGGAGTGACAAAGTTTGTATAGCCTCAACCCTGCTGGAATCAATCTTTACTCCTTCAGCTGAGACGATACTCCTCAATAATTTTTCTTCTTTCATGGCAAACAATGATTTTTTCAGATTCAAAGAGAGGACAAAATTTCTACATTTCAAGAAAACTAATCTTAAATCATCACAGTGTTCCTTATCAGACTGAGAATACACAGTTATGTCGTCCAAATAGATAACAACAAACTTATCATTTTCTCCAATAAATGTTATGTCCATAGCTCACTGAAAAGTTTCCCCTGCGTTCATCAAACCAAAGGGCATCTTGGCGTACATAAATGCCCCCCAGGGAGTGGTGAAGGTCGTCTTCTCCCTGTCTTCTGGAAAAATAGATACCTGATTGTATCTAGAAAATCCATCGACCATAGACATCCTGGCTGCTCCTGTCACCTTCTGTAATATGTGTTCCATATTGGGTAAAGGATAATTATACATCTTTGAGATTCTGTTCAGATTTCGGAAATCAATAGAAAATCTGATTTCCCCATTATTTTTTCTTACTGCGACCAAATTGGCTACCCATTCGGAATACCTCAAAGGAATGATAGTTTTTTCATCTAAAATCTTCTTAACTTCTTTCTCCATGACAGGCAACAACATAGGATTGATTTGCCTCAACTTTTTCCTGAAAGGTTTGGTGTTTTCCTTTTAAAGGTATCTTGTGCTCTATTATGCTTGTGTCATAAGTTATGAGATCTCCATAAGTCCAAGCAAATACATCAACAAATTCTCTCAACAACTTAGTGTATTCTTCCCTCTGCTTTTTCGATAGGTTGCTTGACAGTTTGTCGTATTTTGGATCCTTTTCAGTGCCCACATTGCACTCAGTGATATCAGCATCATCAGTGGATACCTTCCCTTTCAATGCCACATCATTCCCATCAAATAAGCTTTCCAAAGGAACTAGTCCCTTTGGTATATGATTTCTAGGCAGCTGCACAATATGATGATTAGAAATTTTATTGAGGAAAACATCAACATGAGGAGTGATTTTTGGATAATGATCATGATCAATAATGCAGAAAATTCATCAACAGTCTCAAGAAAAATTTTAAGTTCTAAATCATCTTCGAACACCTTCCAATATTTTACATTGTCCGGTATAGAAGGTCTGTATTTGACTTCTACATCATACTTGATTTTTGGTGGTATAGGAATTCTGAAGTTGCTTGCTAATACAGCCAAAGAATAAACCACAGTATTCTCTTCTCTATGAATGAATGATATATTAAAAGCAGAGAAAAAACTGTCCACTAAATCCCATACTTCATTTCTGTAAGATCTAAGCCTAGGATGCCTTGTTTGATAAATATTTTTAATCTGATGTACTATCAATTCAGCATCCCCAAATATTGACAACTCCTCTATCCCCATGTATTTTGGTTCCCTCAAAAAAAAGACAAGAGCCTCATACTCTTCCACATTATTAGTAGTCTCAAGTTCTAGTTTAGATGACAAAGATATAGTTTCTTGAGTTGGTGAGACAAAGATCACCCGAGCACTAGCACCTTCCTTGGAAGAGGCTCCATCAAAGAACATCTTCCAGACATAAGTAGTTAAAGGAGGCTCTTCAAAAAAGTGGATGGAATTTTTTCTGATTTCTAAAGGGGCTTCTGGGGCATCGGTGAGCTGCAAAATACTAGATCCCAAATCTGTATCAAAAGCAAAAACAAGGTGATTTGTGGGGTTTTCTTCAACACTAATGATGTAAGCCAATTGAGCTTCCCTATAAATTATTCTATGCTCTCCCCCAAAAATAGGATAGTAGCATAAGAGAGATCCATCTGCAAGGTTCCCCCAAGTCTTTTTATCCAGGATCTTGAAAAGAGCATACCAAACTTGGGGGGAACATCAGCAACTATGATATCCATAAGTATACTCTTCATGGGCAGTTGAAATAAGGTCACCACCATATCCTTAATGACTCCAAGACATTTGAATTTTCTGGAGTCAACAGAATATAAGTCATGATAGGTATTTGTGACTTCTAACCCAAGTTCATCCATAATAGATTTTGGGATAAGATTGTGGGATGCCCCTGAATCCATGAGACAATTGTGTGGCACCTTATCATGTATATTCAGTGAAGTATAGAAAGGTGGGGATGTGTCATCTCTATCTTCTATCAAAGGACCTAAAATCACTGTTGTTTTTTCATCTTGCAGATTTATGGAATCAATGGCACTTGGAGATGATTATGGTTGTAACATTTTGGATAAATATTTTTTAAAATCCTCATTTTTTATCAATTCCAAAAAAGGTACAGGGATCTTTGTTTTCTGGATCTCATTCTCAAAACTGAAGGAAGGGGAAGGCTTCAATACCTCTTTGATTTCAGGATGAGGATCTCTGATCAGAACTTGTGGGTTTTGAGAGTCTTTTTCCTTGCTTCTCACTGTCACAGCCTTAACAGAATCTTCTTTCGACACAGGTTGATTAGGGGCATTAGTTTTTTCTACATTCTTCTTAGATCTCAGATTATATCTACTATGATTTTCCTTTGCTTTCTCTCCCTTGCTTAACTCACTAATTTGAATATCCATTAAAGATTGCTCATAAGAGGATTGAGTCAAGTGTGGGGATGGGGAAGTATCACCTAAATAGTGAATCTCAGGATCATCTTCAACCTCCTCCTCTTCTTCATCTGCCACTAAATTATTTTACAAAGAAGCTTGTACCCTTTGATCATCTCTCTCTCTGTTTCTAGGATCCCTAGGAAATATTTGGGGAGCATTATTTGGTCTCCTATAGTTACCTCTGTTGTCATTGTTTTGAGCATTTCTATATGTCTGTTTCCCTTCAAATTTTGATTTCTCAATTTCAATGGAGAGAGATTTTACTAATTTGGTCAGCTCATCTACTTAAGAATGGACAACAGAGGAATCAGAAGTTGAAGGTTCGGCTTTTTTTTTTCTCCTATCCCTATCAGATTTCCCCCTGAGTTTATCTGATGCCACTATGTTGGATTCTACCTCTAAGGAAACATCTTGCATATGAACCAAATAAGGTGACCTTATTTCTCTCAAAAAGAGGTAGAATTCAGAATCAAAAGCACTGGAATAAGTGATTTTTTCCATGGTTTTAGTGGGTTTGATCTCATCAGGGATCTTCTTGTACATTTTGTTAAATATTTTAGAAAAGTCAGAGACAAACTCTCCTTCTTTCCTTTTCAAAGATCCAAATTCGGTGATGTAGTACAAAAAGTCATTTTTGTCACCCCAATGCCTCAAGAAGGCTTCATCCAATGCCTCAATACTAGTAATGGATCTAGGGGGCAGACCCCTGACCAACTTCCTGGCCTCACCAAACAGGCTTTGGATGAAAACCCTCATCCAAACATCTTCATTTTCAATATTTTGGTTATCTGCGTAGTTGTAGAAAGCAGCAAGATGTTCCTCAGTTGTTACATCTTCTTCTCCCGTAAAATTAGGCATGTATTTCAAATAATCTCTAGGGGGAAGAGCATTCAGTGGATAAGGTAAAAGTAGAGGAGCATATCTTGCAGCTACTATGGCATCCATCCTATTAGCAGGGGGGTTAACAATTGCCATTTGATTGTGTATTCTTGGTTAATAAGAAGGAGAAGGAGACTTGACTATATGTAGAGCAGGAGAGGAAGGAACGGGTGAAAGGGGGGTTTAAGTTTCCACAATAGGAAGCTGATTTTTTGAAGAGGATGCTAAGGTCTGAGAGGGAGATTAAGTTCCTACTTCTTTGGTAGCAAAATTTTTAACAGAAAGAGGTGTAGAAAAATCTAAAGTAGGGAAATCTTCAAAACTATCAAGACTAAAACACTTCTCAATATCAGGGGAAGAAAATATATCAATGTTTTCCTCTTTCAATTTAGTCTCAAAGGAAGAGTATTCAACAGGAAACTCTTCAAAATCAATCTTTTTAGATACTTCAGCAGAAGATAAAGGAAGCTTACTTGATAAAACAATTGGAGTATCAAGAGTAGAAACAGGGAACTGACCCGAAGCACTTGTAGTAGCGGCAGAAAAACTTTTTTGGGAAGCTTTTCCCTTCTTGATTATCTTTTATGGGTCAACCTCAAGTGGTACCAAAGGTAGTTGTGGATTCTATCTCGTATGTCTGTCTTTAGGTGCCAGAGCTGAAACAATGGAGTCGTCAGGTTCAGTCTGCAATCTTTGAAATACAGAATTCTAATGCACCTTTAGAATTTAGAATACTGTGTCATTTTAATCCCAGGGAAAAGTCTTCAAATCGTCCCCGGCAACGGTGCCAAGAATGTTAGCACTAGGAGTCACCTTCAGATTGCATGGAAGGCAAGCCCAGTACCCATCAAGTTATATGTGAATGAAAGAGTGTTTTAAAGGGTCAAATGGAAAAGGACTCAAATGGCAATGTTATAACTCAGACAACGGGGCTAGCATGCACCGGCAATTAAGGTCTTGGCTAACTTCTATCAGTAGTTTGGGAGAAAGTATGAACAGAGGGAAGATTTGAGTGAGAGAAGTGTAGGGACTGCTGCAAACATCAGGTCTACAAAATTCTAAGGAAGAAATTTTCTAATCACAAGATCTTCTTGACATCAAAAACTAAAGAATCTAAATAAACATATGATAATATAATGGTCAAACTGTTAATGTTTATGCTATCATTATAGTTCTTTGCATTTCATAAAGATAAGAGCATAATAAGAACAAGATCACTGAGAAATACACATCCACAATAGACACAGCATTTGTCCTGGGAAACCCTCTAGGGGAAGAAAACCCTGCAAAACTTCCTTATCATAAATAGCTTATCAAATGTTCAAGAGATAACTCAACCAATACAGAAAATCCTCCTCCAAGAGATGCGCCACCCTTCTTCT
>JZKD02S0192507.1:148836-172460 GCA_000966675.3 Picea glauca | reverse complement strand
TCTCACAGTATCCTCTCTTAGAATACAATATTCACCATCAACCATAGCCGCAATACATTTCCCTCATAAAAGAGGGTTGCCTTCTAGGGAAAAAAACCCTAACATAATCTCTACCATCAAATCTGCAACCTTATAATGAACGGTCCAGATTTACAATGAAATTACAATATACTTTTATAAGGCAGTTTTTGATTCGGGGGCTTCGCCCCCGAACCCTTGCTGGGGGCCCGCTTGCCCCCAGACCCCCTAGCACTCCCCCACATGGAAGAGTGTACATAATTCTAGGGTGTAAATACTTCATGGGGTATAAACACGACTGAAAGAAAGAAACTCTGAATCAGGAAGATAATCAGGCTCCACAACCAACAGATAGGGAGGGTGGCTTCAATACCATGGATGAGGTGGAATGGTGTAAAACTGGTGGCAAATTTGGCAGTCGTGTGATAAGCCCATAAAGCGAAAAACAACATATGATGCTAGTTGGTCTTATGTTTGTTGACTGTGCATTGTAGCATGGTTTTGAGGACTTTATTGATAGCCTCGACCTGTCCATTAGACTGAGGGTAGTATGGGGAGGAAAACTCATGGGTGAAGCCTAATTTTGAGGAGAGTTATACAAAGATCTCATTCTCAAAAAATTTACCATGATTGGAAACTAACTGTTGTGGTACTATGAACCAGGTAATGACATGGTTGAAGAAAAAACACGTTGTTGTGTCAGGAGTGTTGTTAAATGTGGGCATGGCTTTGGCCCATTTGGTAAAATAATCCACTACCACGACAATGTACTTGTGTCCATTACTGGATGGAGGAAGGCAAGTCATGAAATCTATGCCCCATTTACAAAAGGGGTCGGTTGTGATGATCGGGTGTAGAAGAGTTGGTGTAGCTCGTTCTTTGTTTGCATAAAGCTGGTATTTATCACATCACTTGACAGTGTGGATGCAGTCATGAAGCAAAGTGGACCAGAAGTATCCTCCTCGGATTATTTTTGGGGTGGTGTACATACCCGAGAGGTGACCACGGAAAGCCTCATTGTGGCAATCATTCAAGACTATGTCGGCTTCGTCGATGGTAACACATCATCAAAGGATGGTATCGACCCCTCGTCAGTAGAGAATATCTTCGATGAGGAGGTATCAGGGAGCCTAATGGCGAATGCATCGGTGGTCATCTTAAGAAATATGAGACCCAAACTTTTGTGTACAAAGGTAGACGAGAAGGTCGTTGTACCAGGTCTAACACCACAAGGTCGAGCCCCTATTGAATTGTAATTGTGTTTATAGGCTAGTGAGCCAAGTGTTTGTAAGCTAGAAGACTTATATGATTATTAGATCGAAGAGCCTAGATGCTTAAGGCCAATGAGACTATTTTTGTATATGTAAATACTCACATTATTAATAAAAATTACATCATCGCATGTAGACCCTCCATGAAGAAAGATTTATGGGGTACTAAACTCCACTAGGTAGGGAAGGGGCCAAGTGTCTAGGAATAAGGGCTAAGCTAGAGGGCTTACCTCTAAAGGAATAATATTATATTATTATTTCCTAGAGGCTCAGGTTTGACTTAACCATGTTGTCCTAAGTTCCTGGGGAAAGGGGGATGAGTGTTAAGTGGAGCTCATGCAGCTTCAAGGATACATTTGTCAACCTGGGCACATGCAATTTTTAGGTGGGAAAGTCATTTTTTGGGGGGTTCCCTCACTATTCTCATGATTCTATCGATTCTGGAGAAGCTCGCGATGGTCACCACTCTCAAAGTTAGCCATACTCCCCACTGATGCATGCACCATTATAACTTTAGATATACTTGTGTTATCCTATGTATTTCCTGGGAGGCCCAGCGCACCTGTATTTTCTTGAGCCTGTGTTGTATCTTAGCGGTTGGTTGTTGCTGCCAATGTAGTTCCTTGGCTGAGCTTGGCTTATTGTCATATTCTATGTCCTTACCCGTTTTCAGTTTTTACCATCACATGTGCGTTAGCCGAATTTTGTTGTTGACATCACATGTGTTTGTTTAACATAAGAGTTGAATTGAAGAAGCAGGTTGTCATGCCTATGAGCAACTCTCCCCACGTGAGAGAGTTTGATGAGGAACTAAGTTCTCATGGAGGGAGTCTCGTAGAAGCTATAGTACTCTAGAATTTTGGTCCAGCCTATTGTCGAAGCCCAAGGAAAGGGAGGTGTAGCAGTCGATGGACTTGTAATAGTGAAGGTGTACCCTCCTGGGTGGAACAGGCATGTGGGGAATGAGGGTCTGTGGGCTATGGGCGTAAGTGGCTCCTGGGAGAAAATCCTTCCTATGGTTCTGTGTAACTTCCATGTTGTTCTTTCCAAGCCTAGGAATCCCTTTCCCGGTGGAGTTTAGTCCCAGCTCAAGGGTGAACCACTGATGAGCGTGATGAGCAGCGTGGTATAAGGCTGGGAGGTTCGTGGAAGGTTTACACATAGTTGTTGGGCCTCAATTAAAAGATAAGTACCCATTTCTTTGTTCATTTACATGTTGTGTATTTGCATATGTTGTTATATCTATGGTTTTGTCTGTGATTACTGCATGTATGCTTTTACTGTTATTTCTTCATTAAGTTATGTGATAGCAAAATGTAAATCATTCGTTAAATATTGGTATGTGTTATTGTCGCTTTCGCAAGAATATGTGTATGTACAGAATGTTAATGTCTAGTTAAAATTGCATTAGAAATATATCCATATTTGTGTGTGTGTGTGTGTGTTAGATAATGTTAGTTTCCGAGGTAATGTTGTCTGGCCTGTCGGTTTAAGGTTGGGAAGGTTACAAATTAGTATCAGAGCTAGTTGGAAAGGATAAGGTTGTTTGGGTAGTGTTACCCGGCAGAGGTTTGAGGTTCGAGGATGTTACAAATTTGTATCAGAGCCATGGTTTCGACACTGAGCTTGGATGGGCCATGTTAGTGGTTAATGAGGCAAGATTTCAGAGTGAATTTTTGTCAAAAAGGACAAAATTTGAGGTTTAGAGCGTCCTTGGGTGCCAAGAGAATACCTTGATCATGTTATGAAGCTCACGAGGTATAATGGTTTTATGGAATGGAAACAGAGAATGAAGTTGCAACAATTGTTGTGTTGGGTCGCGAGGTTTGAAATTTGGACCATAGGATCTGTTTGGGAGGAGGCAGACCCTTCATAGTCGTCAGATCTAGAGAAGGTGCAGGAAAGTAAAACCCCTAAGTCCTTCAGACTTCAAGACTTCAACAAATTTTATGTTTTATAAGGAAAGAGGTCGAAGCTAGAAGTTTTGAAGTTCCAGAGAGGATCTACACCATAGATCCAGAGAAAAATGTTTGACTGTTGGATTGTCTGAAGTCAAATTGGAGTCGTAGATCAAGCCAAGATCAAGGGGTAAGGCGCAGTGATAGATCAATGTATTCGGAAGCTCGACACTTCAAGAGAAACAAAGTATTCTAAGGTAAAACCTTTCGAAGCTCGAAGCCCTGAAGTCTGGAGTTAATATGGACCATTCATCAAAAGAGACACATGTCAGCAGATTGGTTAGTTCAGTAATTCGACGTTCAAGAGAAACAGGATGTGCAAAGATGAATTCTTCTGAAGCCTTGAAGCGCCAAAGTCCCAAAGTGAAAGAGCAGAAGTGGCATGGCAGGGTGACATCATTGGTATTGATGTGGACCTTCCTAGACATGCCATGCGCCACCACCTCAGATGTTGACAGATGTACTATGTGGACCCTGGAAGGTAAGAAAGTTTGAGAGTTTGACGTACGAAAGAATTGAAATGTGCAAGTGTAAAATCTTTCAAAGTCCCAGAGTTCTAAAGCCCCGGAACTCCCGAAGTTCCGAAGTGAGGTGACTTGCTGACGTCACCTGAGATGACTTGGATACACGAGATGCGTGCCTCATGTCAGTGAGTTATGTACCCTTCAAATATTGATGATGCCAGTTAGAACATGACACGTGTCACCTGCCTGATTGGGCCACATGTTTTCTTCTAGTATTCCGTCACGTGACACTTCCCTCGAGTATGTTCGATGGGGCCCTTGATGGATTACACAAAGTAGCTAAACATGGTCAAGAATTGTTAAAGTTTGAAGACTCTCAAAGCCTGGAGAGCAGAGTAAATCCTCTTTGTTGATCAAGGAGGGACACGCTGTAGTAGATCTCGTACTCCAGAGACTTGGTACTCCAGAAGGTTTGAAAGTGTGGACAGTCTGGAACTTCCAAAGACCAGAGTCTCAGAGTTGATCATGGTCGTTGGTTAGTGGGAAGGCACAGTCCGTAGATTTCTTCTTTGTGAATTCGTTGGTCCAGTACTCTTATGAACCTATAGAGAAGTTCTTCGAAAACTCCCAGAGTTGGAATTCCATAGTAAATATCAGTCGTTGGATGCTAGGAAGACACGGACCGTTGATCCACCCCACTTCGTGAGTTCACCAATTCGACACTCTGGGATACTGTTTGCGATGCGCTTTGGAAAGCGCTGAATTCCGAAGTCCCCAAAGCTCTGATCCACCATATATCCGAGCAAGGAATGTGTATTGTAGATCCACCGCTCTTTGCGTGTTCGACATTTCATTGCTATGTGATGTTCAGGACGCGTGGAAAAGGAAAACTTTTGAATCTCTGGAGCCCAGAAGTTTCAAGGCTCTGGATAAGCGCCCAACTAATAGCACTTGGTCAAAGTTGTGTTCACATGCGAGTAGAGGGCTAAAGAAAAAAAAAAGGGTCTAGCACCCAAAAATTGTTGCAAAACAGAACAGGGCTTAGAGATAGAGTCGTGGTGATTCTTGATCGACGCAAAACCACCAAAAATGGAGGCTGATATTCTTTATGTTGAATCAGATTGTTTAAGTTACTCTGGAAAATTATTAAAGACTAATAGCCTGACAAAAATTTGGATGATTGCACATTTTTGCAGAGTTAACAATTGACAGAGTCGAACCGAGTTGTCGCATAGTATAGATAAATGGAGGAGGCACAGGATTATTATAGTTTGAAGGATGAAGTTAGAGGGATGGATGTCTATTTGGGAATTGAAGGAACAAACTCCAATGGGCATGGAGAAGAAATAGACAAAGAAGTGAGCATGATGAACATCATTAAAAATTTTAAAAAAGATGTCCAAATGCACCAGGAAGATAACAAAAGGCTTATGAGAGCCAAGGAGAAACAAGGAGACTTCAATATGAAGCTGATGCGAAGCCTGGAAAGAATCGAAAATAAATTGAATAAAGAAAGTAGCTCCAGAAAATCAGAGAATTACAGGACCCCTGATGAGGAAAGAAGAGGAAGAAGTGGTAGCAGACATCACTAGCACTCCCGAAGGCATTCCAAAAGGAGGCCACACAATATTTCAAGTCCATATCTTACCAGAAAGCATAGGGATCTTAAGTGGATGAACTAAAGGGTGAAATGAATAAAATTAAACCTCCTACTTTTGATGGAGAGCCCCAGAAAGATGAAGATGTTGAGGCATGGCTATTAGGCATGAGGAAATATTTCCAACTGCAGAACTATTCTTCTCATGCAGAGGGAAGAATTGTCATCTACCAACTTAAAGGAAAGGCATCCATATGGTGGGATCAACTTGTGCAAGTACAACACGTCAGAGAGAAGAATGTTACATGGAGGGAATTCAAGAGACACTTTGAAAAGAAGTACTTAACTAAGAGGTATTATGAAAATAAAATGAAAGAGTTCTTTGAACTCAAGATGGGAAGTATGTCCATTGATGTGTATGAAAGAAGATTCTTGGATTTGTTGAAGTATGTCCCCTTCATCAAGGATGAGACAGTTAAGATTCAAAGGTATATGAGTGGGCTGCCATCTTTCATCAGTGACAAGATCCAGTATGATGATCCTTAAACTATGGAAGAAACTATAAGGAGAGAAAATTGCTTATATGATCATCAAAAAGGAAAGCTTGTTTTCTAAAAATCTTGGGAAGACAAGAAGAATTTTAAGAGGGAGCAGAGGCAGAAGGGAAACAAACCACCATTTTTCAGGAATAGTCCTCAAGGATAGCCAGTTTTGAGAGAGCCCGGGATGGTTGAAGTAGGTGGGCAAAGGCCAAGGCAGACACCTATGGAATGTTGGGGTTGAAAAGGAGATCATAGGTATAGATATTGTCCTCACAGAAAGGACAAAGTGAGAGTTGTTCACAATGTTCAGCAAGCTAAAATAGTGGACTACATGGGCATAAGAGTACCAAGGATCTATGCATCCCTTGACAACAAGAAAGTTGAGTTTCAATCACACATGATTGAAGTTGAAGGTATGATCAATAACCATGCCTTTACTATTTTAATAGACTCGGGAGTTGGTCATAGTTACATAGATCCTAAATTTGTGGAAATATTGTGTTTGCTAAGAAGAAAGCATGAGAAATATTCATTGGTACAGCTGGCTATAGGAACCAAGAGGAAATTTGTTGAGTTGGTTAAATCATGTCCAGTGGGCATGTATGGACTGAGTACTAAGGAAAATTTGAACATCTTGTCATTGGGATCATATGATTTCCTAATTGGTACGGATTGGTTGGACCAACACCATGCCATATTAGACTGTCATAAGAAGGCATTCACTTTCCTGGATGAGGAAGGAAATTAGAGAACAGTCTAAGGAATTCTCAGGGTAGTTACTATCCGAGAAATTTCAGCAATGCAGTTGAAGAAGTGTTACAGGAAAGGTTGTCAATTATTTGCAGCCCATATGGAAGAAGCACCTAAGGATAAGGTGAAAAATATGGAGGATCATGCAGTCCTTGAATATTTTGAAGATGTGTTCAAGGAGGTACCAAGAATACCCCCAAAGATATATATTGATTTATCTATAAATTTAATGCCTGGAGCAGCTTCGGTATTAAAGACTCCTTACAGAATGAGTATGCCAGAGCTGAAGGAGTTGCAAATGCAGCTTGAAGAACTTATGAAGAAGGGGTATATATGCCCAAGTGTGTCACATTGGGGTTCCCCAATCTTGTTCGTGAAGAAGAAATATGGGACATTAATATTTTGCATCGATTTCAGACAATTGAACAAAGTGACTATAAAGAACAAGTATCCTCTACCAAGGATTGATGATCTCTTTGATCAGTTGAAGGATGCAAGGATATTTTCAAAGATAGATCTCAGTTCAGGATACCATCGGGTAAGAATTAAAGAGGAATACATCAACAAGACCAACTTTAGGAAAAAGTATGGTCATTGTGAGTTCACAGTGGTGCCATTTGGGTTATCAAATGCACCAGTTGTTTTCATGTGCTTAATGAATGGTGTTTTCCGGGAATATTTAGATAAGCTTGTCATTGTCTTTTTGGATGACATCCTTGTATATTCCAAGACAAAGGAAGAGCATGAACATCATTTGATGATGGCATTGCAAGTGCTAAGAGAGCATCAGTTGTATGCAAAATTGAGCAAGTGCTCATTTTATCAAAACAAAATTCACTATTTGGGGCATATCATATATGAAGAAGGGATAGCAGTGGACCCTGAAAATATTGAGGCCATTAAAGGGTGGACAACACCTAAAAATGTGACAGAATTCAAATCCTTCATGGGTCTATCTGGATACTATAGAAGGTTCATTGCAAGGTTCTCGAGAATAGCTCACCCCATCACTTCCTTGCAAAGGAAAGGGAAGAAGTTTCAATGGAAGAGAAGAATGTGAAAGAAGCTTCCATCAATTGAAAAAATTGTTAACTAGTGCTCCAATTCTGAAGATCACAGATCAGAATGAATATTTCATGGTTTGCACAAATGCATGCAAAGAAGGACTAGGTGGAGTCCTCAGTCAAAATGGGTTCGTGATAGACTTTGAATCCAAGAAATTGAAAGAGAATGAAAGGCTTTATGCCAATCATGATTTGGAGTTGGCAGCCATAGTGCATGCTTTGAAGAAGTGTATATTGTTGGCACAAGGGCAGACCCAGGGTTCAACACTACAAGAACACACCAACAAAACCCTAACTACCGGCCCTTTCAGCAACACCTGTGAAGCAGATGAAGTCTCACCCGAGGTAGAAGCAGGGGTGGTTGCGAGACTTAGGTGTCTGCAACCTTATCTAGGACATAGATCTGTGATTATATCTCTTACAGAGCACTTAGAATTGATCATTCATTAGTATTCAACCCTTATTATACTTCACAGATAGCACAGAGCATCGCAGCATTCACTAGATCTAAGGTATTTCAGCACTTAGTAACAATAAAATAGATCAGATCTAGTAATAAGCATCTTCATACATATAAAATCTACTATTCATACACATATAATGAAGAACAAAGCATGAGTAGATCTATCTAAATATATCAAAGAACTTAACCAAAGCAGAGATAAACACATCAAGTCAAAGCACAGAGCATAACACACAGATTTGCATGGTTCACCCCCACCCTGGGGCTACGTCCACCAACTCTTCTTCTTTATTAGCGTCATCAATTGGTTACAAGCATGGAGCCATCAAACCCTACTACACATAGGACAGAAGATCTATGCAGCTCGCTAGATCCTTCTTCCTTTCCTTACAACAAAAATACTTCTATATCTCCACACAGGGACTTGCACTAAGATTTGCAAGCCTATAGAATACACAACACCTTGATCACACAGATCCCACTTGGAACATAGCCTATATCACATAGATACAAACAATAATAATCTACTAGATGCCTAGATATCTATTTATACATTTACAAAAGTGGGCCTAAGCGTGGGTGAACCCACGGGCCGACATCCATTTCCCATTACATATTCCCAAAACCCAAGAATGGGCCCAAAAGTGGGTTGAGATCCCTTGATATTTGCTTCGTCTGACGCTCCATCTTCGACAGGCTGTCGAAGTCCCAAAAATGGTCAAATATGACCAAGTGTTCCCAAAACTAGGTCAAGGGCCAACAGGCCCCCAACACTCACCTGTGACTCGTCTCGAGTCACTCTGGTTTGAGCAATTATGCCTCAAATGCCTCAAGCTTGGCTCGAGTTGCTTTGACCTGCTGCAATGCTATGGCCTCTTGCTCAGTGAACTCTTGGATGAGTGCATCATTGACTAGTCCTTCTAGGCATTGCTCTGCTGCACTCACAACCTGTTCAAGTTCTACTCCTTGGTTTTCAACTTCAGTGAATAGTTGACATGCCTTCTCTTGCACTGGTTGAAGTCATTGAGAGACTTCCATCACTTTACTCTGAATCATGTGGATCTTTTGTTGGGTCGTGCGCTACTCTGGAAACCTCTTCATTCTTTCGACTGGTGACAAGGCCTTCAGCTACGCTTGTAATGTATATGTGTGTTGCTTTTCTTCTTGGAGCTGCGACTCCAATGCTTCTAACTCTGGATTCTCCGTGAGGTTTTCATACATCTGAGTGCTCCTAGAGCTCATCTGCTTGCACTCCAAGGTAAGAGATTTCATTCTACCAACTACGCTATGAGCAATTGCCTCTCTTAGGTCTCTGATTTCTTGAGGAGTCTCGGGCACAGTACGAAGTTCCAGATCTATGATGCACTGCTGAAGCTGCTAGATCACTCCTTCCAGTTGTGCCACCTACTGTGGCAACCATTCTTCAACTCTCACTTCTATGATGGTCACAGAGCTAAGTGTTATTTTTATCTATTCCTTTATCTTGAGTTTATTTGTGAGCAACTGCTCCTTGTCTTGCTATAGTGTTTCTTTCTCTTCCTCCCACTTTTCTTGAAGAGAAATTTTTCTCGTTCAGCAGCATTGCGCTGCTCGAAAAGTACTCTTTGTACATGTGTCAAAGCCTGGGTGGCTTGTGTTATGTCTTCTTGAGATCATTGAAGGTGAGCTTCGACCATATCAACAATCCGGTGGAGTTGAGCTAGCTCATATCTCGGTTCGATTGTTCCTATTGTTAGAGGCACAGTGGAGATTGTGCAGCTAGATTAGAGTTCCTGCTGCACTCTTTGGAGTTCAATATCGATATGATTATACATTTTCTCCTACTTTTCCTCCTGCTTCTCTAATATCTCTTGTGAAGCATAGTTCACAGCTGCAATGATGAAATTAAAATCATCCAATGTGAGGGTAGTCCACATATTGGTTACAGGGGTTCCAGGTTTCTTCCGGGAGGAAGATTTCGGAGGCGACACCTTCCTCTTCTTCGACAAGTCCTCTTCATCCCTAGGCGGTGGTACTTCACCTTTCTGTTGTTCAATTTGTGTGCCTTCTATTCTTTTTCCATCATCCCCCTTGTCTGGTGAGATAGAGGTAGTCCTTACAGATGCACTGTCTACATCATGAACCTCTTCAGGCTTTTTCATCTTGCTAGGTCCAGGTGTATCCTACGCAACTTCTGGGCTATCTACATGAGACAACTTTGTAGGCTTGGCTAGAATAAGAAGGTCTGTCGACCAGTCCTTGGTTGTCTCTGCGATGTCTTACTCGATCAACTTTTAATATGACTGCAACTGTTTCTTGTGCTCATCAGTGCGCGCTATCATATAAATAAAGTGGCGTTCGGCACTGAACTTCATCAACGGTTGAAACCTATGGAGGGTATTCAGGGTCATCCGAGGCTCGGACTAGATGGATTGCTTCAACTGGTTGTAGTAAGTATGGAAGACGGCGTTGGATTTCCACTGCTTGTTCATATCATTAGAATACCATAAGGTGTTGAAATTCGCAGCCAAAGGTTCAAAGGGCTCTATGTCTGGGAAGGTCACACCTTCCGGCATCTCTCATGTGATGAAAGTGATCAATATGAGAATCCAGTTGAAGTGGAATTCATACCCTTGGTCTTGTGCTTCCCTATAGTCTAGTTCCAGCTGATTTACAAGGTATTGGGCCCAATTCATCTGAAGTCCTTCTGCGCACTTCCCTGTGAGATCAACTACGAATCATGTCACTCGGGTTGGTATTTTATTGTGAACTATCTTGTCTTTGATCAGCTGACATGCAAGGTGCATTGCGTCGCTCTGGATAGAGGCTACCTTGTAACCTCGTGTGCCCTTCTCTACATCACCATAAGTTTCTTTGATTCTCTGTGCTAATTCTTGGTCTGAGGTCTTTCCAGGGTAAAATTCTCGTGGGTCAGGGCCCTACATGCTCATCCCTATGATTTGATTGATCAAGGTCGAATCCACAGTGATGTGGTGGTTCAACCATTGGTATCCTCCATGGTAGTAGGACAGTAGTAACTTTACACATGCATTCACCTCCTGATGTCTGTCGAAGTGCGAGATCTTCATCACATTGAATAGTGTGGACTGCGTGAGGTTCTAGGTCCATGACTGTAGGATAATCTTTGAGTTCTTGCCTTTAGTTCTGGTCAGATACTTGTGCGGGGAAAGCATGATGTAAGCCTTCCTATCGCCAAGGTTGAAGTCACTGAACTTCAATGTTGTGAGCTTATCCTAGTTGGCTCGAACTGCATGTATCCCTTTTGGGAGGTACGCTATGACCAAATCATAGTCAAAATCTCTGGGCACACTGTCCTAGTTGATGGCATCACTTAGAGGGGGTAGGTAAGCAAGTAGAATGCTCAGAATCAACTTGGCATTCACGATATCGTCTCTGTGTTTAGTACACTTCTCATAGACCTGTCGGGATGGTATGGCTCGAGTAGTGGACGGAGAGGTTGCCATTCCTCTCGTCGATGATGCTTGAACGCATGTGGATACTCCTCTTTCCAACATGACTCTCTCAGTCATTAAATCAAGTAGAATTTCTATTACAGATTATTCAACTACGATGACCTCGTCGGACATACGTGCTCAGGATAAATTATCGGGGTCACAATGATCTTAAACACTGCACATGAATGAACAACAAGGGCATGATAATCATTGTATACACTTTCTACTCTACAAGCTTCAAATTCTCAGTTGGAAAAAGTGTTCTTCAGGAATGGCGCGACGAGATATATAGGCGATCTTGGAAACAATTTGCTTTGCAATGGATATGAGCCTCATTAATTTGTGTCTTATTCGTTATGGTGCGGTCCAATGGTCTAGTGGTGATCCATCAATGCTTTTCGATCCATTCGGAGCGGTAGTCGAATCGATATATCAGCCTCTAATGGCTATATTGCTTCGCCTCAGCAAAGTGGTCTATGTCGTTGGTCTGATATCTCGGCGAAGTTCAAATTCTGCAAGTTTTCCTTCTACGAGGTTCCCTCTGGAATCTTTTGTAGCTTGTCTATCTTATCTCTCTTTTTAATTAGATTCCTAGCCTTCTTTCCAGTGATATTTGTCTCGGTGATTCTCTTCCCATTCTAATTCTTATTTTCCTTGGACATAGTCACTTCGCGTTGCTGAGATTCTCTCCTAAGAGTCAGGGGTAATACTTCTTCTATATCTGAGACAGATGCTTCAATCTTCTGTGAGTCCTCTAATGCTCTTGCAGCTTTGACATCTGGGCTTCTAGTGTCAAATAGCTTCAATTCGGTCTCTTGTTCTTTAATCAACTGTGTGATCCTTTTGTTCATGAAATATTTTAACTCTTGTCTTTGCTGCTCTAAAACCTTTTCTTCTTCCTTCTTTCTAGCTTGATTTCTTTCCATCTAAGATTTTCCAAGTAACATAGTAAACGGGGCGTTGTCCTCAATAAATTTAATAATCTCAAAATCTTCTTCTGTCAAAGTTCCATTGACATTCATAGATATCTGAGTGAGCCTCCCACATAGGTTTACCAGTTTCCCTCTAAATAGCCCTATTCCTCCTTATGAAGGGATCATATCAGGCTTCCCTATAGCCTCCCAAGTTCTTTCTGGCATAATGTTCACTTTTGTCTCTTCATCAAGGATAGAGTCAATGTCGAAGTCTCCTATTCTTGCTTCAATGCATTCTTTTTCTTTAAATATATCTGATAATCTAACATGTCGACAATCATTCAAGGTGTCTTTCATTTGTAGCAATACCTTCTCTGATTCCCTCTGGGGTTCTACTATTTTTTGATCTGTCTTAGGGTTTCCTTCATTCAGATTCATTCTTTCAAGCTTAGCAATCATTCTAGGGCAATCCAATACTTCATGGTCCACAGCTTTGCAATAGAGACAACTAGGTCTTCCACCAGGGAATTCCTTAACTAGATGGCCTGGTTTTCTGCAACTCTAACATAGGGTTAATACTTTCTTTGTTTTAAATGATCCCCAGCCTTTTCCATACTGCGCACTAGGATCACGGTATCTAGCCTGCAAAAAATTATTTCTAGGATCCTACATCCATTTGTTAGTCCAAACCTTTTTTCTATGCATAGGTATAACATATCTATCATTATTCTTATCAGATCTACTCATATCAAACCTTCTTTCATCTATCAGTGCCCTAGTTTTCAAACTAGGATAAAATCTATTAAATATACCTAGATCCATACCTTAGAAACAAAAAATTTCACTTATCTTACTTCTACAGAGCACAAAGCCTCCAGATTTAAAAACGTTTAACTATTCTTACCTTTATTAGAGCACAAAGCATCTATATCTTACCTTTTTTTCTGCAGATCTGACCTCTTTTCTTCAGAAACTTCCACTTTTACCTTTCTTAGAGCACAAAGCATTCAGATCTTTCTTTTTTTCTTCAAATCTGGCCTTCTTTCTTTAGCACAGAGCTTTTCATATCAAGTGGAATAATGCGCACTAGGGCACAGATCCACGCACAGAGATTCCACAGTTTCAGGACAAATCTTTGCACAAAGTTTCTTATTCCTCAATTCCCAGCAATCACAGTTTCAGGTCCGGGCAACGAAACCATTTTTTGGCACAAGGGAAAACCTAGGGTTCAACGCTACAAGAGCGCACCAAGAAAACCCTAACTACCAGCCCTTTTGGCAACACCTGCGAAGTAGATGAAGTCTCACCCGAGGTAGAAGCAGGGGTGGTTGCGAGACTCAGGTGTCTGCAACAGAAGCAGGGGTGGTTGCGAGACTCAGGTGTCTGCAACCTTAGCTGGGACACGGATCTGTGATTATACAGAGCACTAAGCATTGATAATTCATCAGTGTTTAACCCTTATTATACTTTGCAGATAGCACAGATCATTGCATCATTCACTAGATCTAAGGTATTTTAGCACTTAGTAAAATAAAATAGATCAGATCCAGTAGATCAACAGTAATCATCTTCATACATATCAGATCTACTATTCATACATATCTAATGAAACACAAATCATGAGTAGATCGATCTAAATATATCAAATCACTTAGCCAAAACAGAGATAAACACACCAAGTCAAAGCACAGAGCATAACACACAGATTTACGTGGTTCACCCCCACCCTGGGGCTATGTCCACCAACTCTTCTTTTTTATTAGCGTCTTCAATCGGTTACAAGCATAGAGCCATCAAACCCTATTGTGCATAGGACAGAAGATATGCGCATCTCGCTAGATCCTTCTTCCTTGCCTTACAGCACAAATCCTTCTATATCTTCAAACAGGGACTTGCACTAAGCTCTGCAAGCCTATAGAATACACAACACCTCGATCACACAGATCCCACTTGTCACATAGCCTATATCACATAGATATAATACAATAATAATCTACTATATGCCTAGATGTCTATTTATACATTTACAAAAGTGGGCCTAAGCATGGGTGAACAAACAGGCCGACATCCCTTTCCCATTACATATTCCCAAAACCCAAGAATGGGCCCAAAAGTGGGCCGAGATCCCTTGATCTCTACTTCGTCTGGCACTCCATCTTCGACAGGCTGTCGAAGTCCCAAAAATGTTCAAATATGACCAAGTGCTCCCAAAACTTGGTCAAGGGCCAACAGAGATACTACCTCATGGGAAAGAGGTTTGAACTAAGGACACACCATAATGGTCTAAAGTATTTGTTTGATCAGCCTACCTTGAATGCTAGGTAGAGTAGATGGATGGAATTCCTCTGTGAGTATGACTATTATATCAAGCACATCAAAGGAAAGGAGAACAAGGTGGTTGATGCACTTAGTAGGAGAGTGCATGAACTACATCCTACAACCATTAGCATGTATCACACAAATCTTAAAGGCAAAATTTTTGAAGCTACAAAATCATATTTGCAGTACATGGAATTGGTAACAAAATTGCAGCAACATAAAATGCAGCAGACGGTTGAGGATTATGAATTGGGAATTGATGGAATTCTATTGTACATAAACATAGTTTATGTACCCAATTCTCCTGAATTGAGGATTGTGATTTTAAAAGAAATTCATAGTGTGCCTTATGTTGGACACCCAGGATATCAGAAAAGAGTTTCAGCAGTCAAGAGTCATTACCATTGGCTGGGTATGAAGAAAGAAATCGCAGCGTACATTGTCAGATGTATGGAGTGTCAAAGGGTCAAAGATGAACATAGACACCCAGATGGATTGATACAGCCATTAACCATCCCTAAGTGGAAGTGGGAAGTGGTGACAATGGATTTCATCACAGGATTACCTAAAACAAACAAACAACATGATTCCATCATGGTGGTGGTAAATAAGCTCACTAAATCTTCCCATTTCATTCCTATGAAGACTACTCACAAGGCAACCTATGTTGTTGATATTTGTATGAGGGAAGTAGCACGCTTGCATGGCATTACCAAGACAATTGTGTCTGACAGAGACCCACAGTTTACTTCAAATATTTGGAGAGGATTATTCAAAGGGTTCAGAACAAACTGAAATTCAGCACAGCTTATCATCCTGAGTCTCATGGACAGACAGAAAAGGTGAACCAAGTGATAGAGGATATGCTAAGGATGTGCATGATGGACAAACCATCTAAATGGGAAGATTATCTACACTTGGTAGAATTTTCCTACAACAATGGGTATCAAGCATCACTGAAGATGAGCTTGTTCGAAGCACTTTATGGCAAAAAGTGCAACACCCCAGTAAGTTAGGACAACCCAGTTGATAGGGCAGTGGTTGGGCTAGAGTTGCTCAATGAAATGGAAGAACAAATGAGATGGAAGAACAAATTTGAAGGTTGCCCAAGAAAGGAAGAAAATCTATGACTGTTCTACTGACTGTGTAGGTGACTGGGTTGATGACTGGAAAGTACAGCTCATTCATAGGGTGACACATGGCCTAATCACAGGGCACCACGTGGCACCTCGAATTTGGCCAAAGAAAGCTGAGTAAAAGTTGTTCCACCTCCGAGGGAATTGAACCCGTGACCTCTGGGTAAGGCAACAAATTAACAACCAAGGGTTAACCAACTGCGCTACAAGTGGGACTTGTTTGTGATATGGCGCAATATTCTTTTAAAGTGCAGTTTGGCTTGGAGTTTGGGATAAGCCCCAATCGGCGGGGGCTATCCACGTGACTAGGGGTGCTATACCAGGGGCCAGGGCAGAGAACAAGGGCCAGTGCTTGGCCACATGGCGCTCCACGTGACCTAGGGCCCGCAAAATAAGGGTATAGTGCACATTTTTTCCCAATGTAGGTTTTTAACCTTATTAATTGGGTTTTTAAGAGATTTTATGTTGATTTTATGGTTTTTTGGCCATATCTTGGTGGATATTGGCCCAAATTGAGTGCCACAAGAAGTGGTTTTTTGGGATTTGAGCCATCTACCTCATGGCTATATAAACCAAGCCATTGTGAAGTTTTAGGAGGTAGCAAGTAGCTTGGAGAAAATTGAAGAAGAATTTGCAAAGGTCAAGTTGTCTTGTGCAGAGAAGAGTAGTTGAGCTTTGGAGGAATTTTTTGGGGGTTATACTCCACCTTTTTCAATGTTGTCTATTGCGTCGGGTTCATGATACATAGAAGAATACAGTTGAGTCAGTCAGAGACCTATATGATGTAATTTTGATGCATATTTTAAGCATTTAATGTTGAATAGAGAAGCCTACCTCACTGAAGACAAAGGCCCGAAGACGTAGGCAAATTTTTTAAATGTGTTGAACCTACAAAAAATAGATCTACCTAAACAATGATACACACATTTGCAGAGAGAATAGAAGAAAGAAGAAGAAGGAGAGAAAGAATGGAAGAATTCTCATTAACTGTTGTGAATAATGAATAATTTACACATGATATACTATGTATAACTCAATGAGTTTGAATTGAGGTGAACCAATGCACTATAGTGGTGGTATAGAGTGATCTGGACACACACCAGCAGTTACAGGAGTGAACTGCCACCTATTCTAGTCTCTCAGGTAGTTACAGGAGTGAACTGCCACCTAGTTGAGATAACTAGTCAACTAGTCTTCAGTTAGCTGACTGAACAGAGAGTAGTGAGGAGTTAACTCAAGGAATCAAAGCTAATGCGTCACTTCGGTGATGATACCAAGGCAAGGTCAAATTAGCACGGTGATGATCCCAATGTTGCAAGGTGATGATCCCAATGCAACATCTAAACTCAACTCAACTAGTCAAACTGAAATGTCAACTGAAAGAGAATATTCTCCAGGAGGAATATTCTCCCCTAAAATATAAGAGACTGAATAATGACTAATTATGAACAATAAACAAGGAATAACCTTAGGAAAAAGAAATCCTAGGTATGTGTGAAGTAACTCCAATAAATTTTTCTGAACTCCATTATCAACTTCTAGAGTTCAATCGGTTGATGGTTTGCTTCTTTGTGTTATCTATTATTTCTCTTAATTATTTAAGTTTTTATCTCTTTTATATTCACATGCATTGTCAGAAAAGGTCTTGATAAAATTTAAGTCAGAGTGCAAATTGTTAAGCACCGATTTTGGATCAAGTGCTATAAGAGTAGGTTGACTATTGCAAGAATTGTGAATAAGCATGGGGAAAATATTGAAGAGAGCCAGACTCCAAGAACTCGAGGATATTAATCAACAAATTCAGTGAGAAAATGTTGAGCTGTGAAGATTGGTGCAAATCCTTGAGGAAGACAGGGAAAGGTTGCGAACAATGATGTTAGCAATAGAAGAAAGGTCAATTGGAAGAAGTCCTTATGTTAGAAGCCCGAGTCCTGTCAAGGATGATGGAATTCATCCATTCCGTAGGAAATTCGATGAGGAGTATTTGTATACTCCTGTTACTTCGATTGAGGAGCAGTCAGTAGGAGAGGACATTAGCACATTTTCCTCGCCAATAGAAAGTACTCATTATACTCCAGCTTCTCCTGTAGTTGATCAGAAAGAGGAGGCAGACAATCAGGATATTGTCGCATTTGAAAAACATACCAAAGGAATTGGTATGAAAATGTTATCCAAGTTTGGATACAGGAAAGGAAAAGTTCTTGGAAAACATGGCCAAGGCAGAGTTGAGCATATTGAGGTGCAAGAACAACCACTCCATGAAGGATTGGGTTACGCAGGAGAATCTACTGACGACAACAATCCAGTGGTTTGTTGTACACATTGATGGAATTTCGGACACGATGCTGACCATTTTTGGGAGCGGCATCCATAGCTGAAGTCAGTATGGTTTTGAACTTGTCAAAGTAAACAAGAAGCTTGAGCCAGTAGTGACGTGAACAGTGAGTCACGGAAGAAAGGTAAAAAGTTTGAAGTTATAAATATCCTTCACCCACCTTTTAATGGTGAACATGCTAGGGTCATGGAACTTATCAGAAGAACAATTCCATGCATATTTTGTGGCAGTCATAACCATTGTGTTGCAATATGATGGAAGCAAAATGTATACGGAACAAATATCATGGCGAGAAGGAGTACGCCAAGACAAGATGATGCAACACTACAGGTCAAGAAGAATCTATGTGCAAATTCAGCGCAGCCAAGACAAGAGTAAGAGAAATCCAATGGGGATTCAGTTCATTCAGGGAAAGGCTTCATTGAATTCATTCAAGCACGAAATACTTGCTCACATTGTCAAAGGAATGGACATTGTGAATATTGCTATTGGAAGTTGCATCCGAGGTTGAGATGCTCCACAAAGGATGAAGAGACAGAGCAGAAGAAGGATGTTGCAGAAGAGTAGAAGACGGATGCTGCAAAGAAGCAGAGGAACCATCGCAAAACTCCATTGGCAGAAGATGGTTCATTTCCTTGGAACTGGGCAGATTTTATGCCCTATATGTAAATTGAGTCAGTGTCAGTGTCATTGATGTAATAAAAGTGATTTGATTTATGAAATCACTTATTGGGTCTAGTTAATGTTTTTGTTGAGTCTAGGTTGTTTGTTGTTAGTCGATTGATGTAATGATGTAGTCAATTGATGTAATACTCATTTGGAGGACCAAAAGGTCTTAGTTGGGAGGCGTGCTCCAAAATGGATCCGGGAAGGCCTAAAAATCAAATTTCTTGAAATCAGACGAAACCAGTGCCATTGCGTCCATCTCGTTGCATTGATTTCGGCCATATAATTGTTTTTCCAAAAATGGACTCTGTATGGTGAAGTTATCGTGATCTGAAGTTCAGGTCAAACTGGAAAAAGTCAAAGTCAAAGTCCACAGTTTGTACTGTTGACATGAGCATGATAGGTGGTAGATGATGTCAGCATGATTTCATGGTGATGTCAGCAGGACATGTGGCAGCAATAGGATGTGCCATGTGGCTGTCATTTTGGGGGTTTTTAGGGGTTGATTTGGACCAATAAAAATTGGACACGTGGAAATGTATGGACATGACACATGGAAATCTGTATAGAATGACATGTGGCAGTTCATACAGCATGACATGTGGTAGTATGTACATCATGACATGTGGTAGGTACGGTGATGATGTGGCAGGTATGGTGATGACGTGGCAAGTATGGTGGTGATGTGGCAGTGATGACATGGCACCCCGAATTTGGCCAAAGACGACTAAGTAAAATTTGTTCTGCCTCTGGGGAAATTGAACCCGCGACCTCTGGGTAAGGCAATGACTTAACAACCAAGGGTTAACCAACTGCGCTACAAGTGGTACTTGTTTGTGATATGGCACAATATTCTTTTAAAGTGAAATTTAGTGCGGATTTTGGGACAAGCCCCGGTCGGCGGGGGCTATCCACGTGATCAAGGGCACTATACCAGGAGCTAGAGTGGAGAACAAGGGCCAACACTCTACCACATGGCGCTCCACGTGACCCAGGGCCCACAAAATAAGGGGCTAGTGCTTATTTTTTCCTAAAGTGGGTTTTTAACCTTATTAATTGGGTTTTTAAGAGATTTTATGTTGCTTTATGGTTTTTTGGCCATATCTTGGTGGATATTGGCCCAACTTGAGTGCCACAAGAGGTGGGTTGTTGGGATTTGAGCCCTCTACCACATGGATATATAAACCAATCCATTTTGAAGTTTTAGGAGGCAGCAAGTAGCTTGGAGAAAATTGAAGAAGAATTTGCAAAGGTCAAGTTGTCTTGTGCAGTGAAGAGTAGATGAAATTTGGAGGCATTTTTCGAGAGTTCTACTCCACCTTTTTCAGTGTCATATGTTGTGTCGGGTTCCTGAGACAGAGCATAATACAGCTGAGTTGGTCAAATACCTATATGATGTAATTTTGATGTAGATTTTAAGAATTGAATTTTGAATAGAAAAGCATCCCTCACTAAAGACAAAGGCTCGGAGACATAAGCGAATTTTTTCAAACTATGTTATCAACTTCTAGTGTTCAATCGGTTGATGGTTTTCTTCTTTGTGCTATATTCTATTTCTCTTCATTATTTAAGATTTTATCTCTTTTATATTCACATGCATTATCTAAAAAGGTCTTGATAAAATTGAATTCATAGTGCAAATTACTAAGCACTGATTTTGGATTAGTTGGGGAAGTGAGTTCTCCTGGAGGGAGTCTCGTAGAATCTACAGTACTCAAAGACTTCTGGTCCAGCCTGTTGTTGAAGCCCAGGGAAAGGGAGATGTAGCAGCCGATGGACTTCTAATAGTGAAGGTGTACCCTCTTGAGGTGTAACAGGCATGTGGGGAATGAGGTTTGTGGTTTGTGGGCGTAAGTGGCTCCTAGGAGAAAATATTTCACGTTGTTCTATGTGACTTCCCTGTTGTCTTTGCCAAGAATAGGAATCCCTTGCCCAATGGATTTTAGTCCCAGCTCGGGGGTGACCCACTGCTGAGTGTGATGAGCAGTGTGGTCTAAGGCTGGGAGGTTTGTGGAAGGTCTGCATGCAGTTGGTGGGCCTCAATTAAAAGATAAGTACCCATTTCTTTGTTCATTTACATGTTGTGTATTTGTATATGTTGTTATATCTATGGTTTTGTCTGTGATTATTGCATGTATGCTTTTACTGTTATTTCTGCATTAAGTTGTGTGATAGAAGAACGTAAATCATTCGTTAATATTGGTATGTGTTATTGTCGCTTCCGAAAGAATATGTGTATGTACAAAATGTTAATGTCTAGTTAAAATTGCATTAGAAATATATCCATATATATATGTGCATATGATCGAGCATGTTAGTTTCTGAGGTAATGTTGCCTGACATGTCGGTTTAAGGCTGGGAAGGTTACAAATTGGTATCAAATCTAGTTGGAAAGGATAAGGTTGTTTGGGTAGCATTACCCGACAGAGGGTTGAGGGTTGGGGACGTTACACCAAGGGTCATCTGAGGAGATTAAGAAGAGGTGTTCATTTTGGAAATCCTCATTGATGGGGGAAGCTTTGGTGTCTGAGGGAAAAATTGTAATGAGTTCGACTAGGACAAGAGATTTCTTTCTTTTGGGAGTAGAGTACTCTAGATCATATTCCTGAAGGATAAAAATCCATCAGGAAAATTTGTCATTGATTTGTCACCGGCTGAGCAAGTATTGCATGGGGTTGGAATCTGTGACAACCTTGGTAGTTGGAAGAAGAATGTAATGTCGTGGTTGTAGGACTACAAGGAAAAATGCTAACGTGAGATTTTCATCATGATTATATTTCAAGGGTGGTCTTGAAAGGTGTTTACTAATGTAGTAATTCACATGTTTGCGCCCATCATCCCCTAATTGAACAAGGACTCCTTCTATTGAAACCATAGAGGATGATACGTAGAGGATATAATCACGATCATAGTCTGGGGGACTAATCAAAGGGGTATTGGATAGGGTAGATTTTAAATCATCAAAAAAAAATTGAGCATGTTCATCCCATCGAAAGGGGATATCATGGAACAGTAAGCGGAGAAAACCATGTGCACGAGTGGTGTATTCTAGGACAAAGCGACGTAAAAAGTTGGCTTTGCCTTGCAAGCTCTGCAGTTGGCGTAAAGTCCTAGGTGGTGGAATTTTTGTGATAGCTTGGACCTTGAGGGGATCCATAGTAATGCCATATTAGGAGACAATGAACCCAAGGAGGTGTCCAGCAGTGACGCAAAAGACACACTTGAGGGGATTCAAGTGGATATTATATTGGAAACATCATTGGAAAACGATGCGTAATTCGTCTGAATGTTGGGTTCGCATTTTGGATCGAGCAGTGAGGTCATCTAAATAATCAAGGATGATGCGAGAAAGGTCATGAAAAATGTATCTCATGGCCCTTTGGAATGTAGCACCGATGTTTTTGATCCCAAAGGGCATGACGCGATAAGCAAAGGTACCCCAAGTGATTGTAAAAGTGGTTTTGTATTGATCTACTGGGTGGATTTGAATTTGATTGTAGCTAGAGAATCCATCCACAAAGGAAAGTGCCTCATGGCCAGCACAATCACCAATTATTTTGTTGATGAAATGGGTTGGGAAGTGGTATTTTGGAAAAGAGTGGTTGAGGTGGTTGAGACCCAAGAAGTGTATGCAATGGGGTAAATGAACCCAGCCACGCATAACTTGTCAATTTTGATTGTGATAGCCACATCTTTGGATGGGTGTAGGGGGCGTTTCTTTTGACGAACAAGGGTGATATTTGGCTATGTGTTGATTATATGTTCAACTATAGAAGGATCGAGGCCAGGCATCTCTGTATATGACCAGGAAAAAATATCCCAGTATTCTCGAAAGAGAGCTTTATAAGCAATGATTTCTTCTGGGGGATATGTTGGCCATGTTTCCTTCTTCAAAAGCATCGGGGGTAGGGATAGGGTTCTTGAACCAATCAACATGCCCTGAAGGAATAAAATCCTTGGTTTCGATCGCGCATAGGGAGGCTTGATAAGGAGGGTGAAAGACCTCTTGTGAGAGGAAAAGTGTTCGATGATGCAGCGCATTCCAAGGGAAATCAAGGGTAGTCATTTCCTCCAAGCTATCTTCGTCACAGTGGAAAATGAGAGAATACAGAGATCCTGGGAGATGGTAGGGGGAATCGTCAATGGGTAAGTGTTATTGTCCTCAAGGGGTGAGGAGGTAGAAGGGATATCATGTACAGGGTGTGATGGCTCACTTGACATGAACAAAATTTCACGATATTGTGGATGGTATCTCATTCGCGTGAGGACTGATGAAGACATATAATGAATGTCAGTAATGTGAGCCTCAGTAGGGAGAGCCTAAGAGGGCTCAGGCAGAGATGTGTGGCATACTGCAGCTAACGTTTGGTGGAATTGAGTTAGAGCTAGGCAATGATGAGTGTAATTTCCATATTCTAAGCATATGGCACATGAAAAATTGGTTTGTAACCCTTTCTTGTGTCTGGTTGAGGACTCCGTAGTAGCAGTGGATGTACTTGGTGGAGTGGAAAACAATGGGGTTTCTGTTGGATCATGTTGTCATTGATGCCAATGGTCTGATTGATTGATGTCAAAGGATTGATTGATTGATGATTGATGTAATATAATATGTATTTTCCTTGATGAGAATGCATATATGAAGATGGATCAATGAGTTGTCATTGATATGATG
>JZKD02S0192507.1:131877-148193 GCA_000966675.3 Picea glauca | reverse complement strand
GGAATTGAAGGGAGGATAAATTCTTTTGATGATGCTTTCTAAGGTATGTTATTTACAGGTCATCTCACCATTTTCACTATAACTTTTTTTCTATAATGATTCAGACCGTGAAATTACTATGCCATTGAGAAAACATACCCAATTATCTCTAGTAAAAAATTTATCTTGTGGGTCGTTGTATTTTGGGAGTTACACCCCATGGAAAATAGGGTTTGTGGCTAGTCCTGAAACTGGTCAAAAACAGGTGTTTCGGGCAAAAATGTCATAACTTCTTCATAACAGATCCTAATTTAGTGAGACAAAATGTGTTGGTTAGGTTACAGGCTTTAGTATGTTTTGTAATAATTTCATATCAATTCAACTAACATTTTTTGCGGGCCACTCTCTACAAGGTCGCTCTCTAGAATAACCCAGAATTCAACAAGGTATGTCATTTTTTCTATAATGCCTTTTCTGAGAGGTTCCAAGTAGTGCCACCTGGAGGAATTGTATAAAAAAAACTGAATAAAATTGTGTATCATTTTCAGATATGTATTCATTACAGGTACAAAGGTATGATTATTTCAAGTTGGGGTTGTTGACTAATCAAAAACTAGTCATGTTGAGACAAGCAGTTGATGAGTTGGCACATACATGAGGTGTATTGTTGATGATTTTGGTACATATCGATGAGTCATTGTTGATGAGTATTTGACACATGATTGGTATATACTTGGTACATGGTTGGATGCACTTTTTTATGGTACAGGTTGATTACAGGTTGTTTGGCACATGTTGGTGCATGGTTGATGCACTTGTTTATGTTGACAGATTGATATATGTTGAGGATTGTTGCCTCATCTCAGTTGGTGCTGAGAATGTAAGTTGAGTCTTGCATATAGAGCTGGTGCTCTTGAAGAGTTGTACTCTATTCAATTTTTGTTGAAAAACCCTCGGATTGAAGTCCATAATAAAAAGAAAAATTGTACATACATCTTGTGTTCTTTGTGTTCCTTGTGGAGATGATTTGTTGATGATATGTTGTTGATATATGTTGTTGATATGTATTCACATGTAACTGATTATAAATGACAACACTTAGTAATGAGAAAACGTTGAATGTTAACTAAGGAGTTTTTCTGTAAGAGGGAAGTTTTGGGAAAAAGATCCCCACACTCATTCACCCCCCCTCCAAGTGTGGTAGGTGTGTCAAACAGTATCTTTAGGGAGCTAGATAAGAGTGCGTAATTTGGGAAGGGCAGGACATATGTTAGTGGGGTGTACTTCTCTTTCGCATAGTGCACAAGGAGGTTGAGCCTGGGGAGGGAGTGGATCTATGGGCTCATTCTTCCTCCGTCTGCCCCCGATAGTGGCAGTGTTGCCACTAGTTGGGGGTGGGGCTTGTATGGTAGGGGCATGTACTGGGATCTACATCGATAATCCCTCTATCTAAGGAGGGAGAGATGGTGTAGGGACCATAGAGTATGGATGGATATACCATATAGGGATGGCGATAACCACGTTAGGAAGGGTGAGGGTAGCAGCGACCTGGAATGCTTCGACTATAGATGGGGGGTAGAAAAAGGGAATTTGGGTAATGGCTTGGGGAACTGCCTCCCAAACTGGGATTTTCTCTTGGAGGGGGGGCAGAATCTAGGACAAATGGTGTGGTGGTGTTCTCAGGGAATTATTGAGCTAGTAGTTCTCCGGCTGGTGGAACTTCGATGTGGGGAGGGGCCTCGGTGAGAGGAGTATTGTCTCTGATATCTATTTTGTTAGATGAAACTATACATACTTGTGCTGAAATAGAGGGGTTGAGGAGAAGTGGCGTTCCATGATAAGCTCCTAACAAGGATGGGTCTTTGAATATTCCAGGGCCAATATCGATGACTGGAAAAACGTTCGAGTTAGCGTGGACAAGAGGGAGGATGTTATCAATGTTGGCAGAATGATTAGGCCCGTAATGTGCAAGTTGGTCAATGGTGATGATTTTCCCGTTATGGGGGAACATCATCATATGAAACAAAGAAGAGGTGTAGATTTTAACCTTGTACAATATTTACTGCAAACAAATTTTAAATAAAAGAATAGAAAAGATACAATGGAAAATACAAACATTATACAGATATTTTTCCCTTGGAAACCCAAACCTGGAAAACCAACATATTCTATATTTTCATTGTGATACATTGTTTACAATACAATATACATATAAGAGCCAATGGCATCCAAAACCCTAACCCAATGACCTAGATTAGTCAACAACCCTAATTCCTTAAGCGGAAATAGAAAGAAAAAAACCATGTGCCTAAAAACCACCTAAATATGTGACACGTTTCCTGAGGCATGTGGTTGTCCTGGTGGGGGAGAAACCAGCTGGGGGGACCAGAAAATGGAAAATATGGATTGTTGTGTGGATATGATCCATATGTATTATAGGAAGTTGAAGTACCTCCATTAATGTTGGGATTATATACGGGGGTTGGGGGTGGACTCGTACTTGATTGAGAGACTGGATGCATCTGGGGTACCGGTGTGGGTCCCCCCAATGGTTGAGGGGGAATAAAAGGATATGATTGTGGGTGAATGGGGGGAGGGTAATAAGATTTCCCTCCATATAGTTTAGGATACTAATTTTCACCATAAGTAGGTGATGGGTGGTCATAAGGGTTGAGGTGTGTCATAGAACCAATCAACCCATCTGTGGCATGGGAAACCATAGGTTTGTCCTGGCCAAATGGTAGGGGTCTGGGTGCATGAGGCAATACTATGTACAAGTAACCTAATTGGGAATATATGAGGTAAAATTGTTGGGCCTTGCTGATGGCTTCTTCTTTTGATTGAGGAAAAGTGGATGCTACATCTTTGGCAATAACAGAGACGAGCAATTTAAGAAACCAATCAAGACGTTGTTCTTTGGTGGTTTCTACTTTACACAAATTATGTCGTCATCGTCATTCATGGTTTTGGTAGGAAATATGGATAACAATGGTTTGTTTGAACTCGGAGAGAAGTTCCAAGATAGTGTCGTGACGAACTGGTAATTGAAAAAAGGACAAAAATGCCTTAGCCAATGATTCAAAGGTCCCATGGGACTCTGATTTTTGGTCCACATACCATTTGGTTGATGAACCAGTGAGAGTTCTTTGAAATAACCTCAAGCAGATGGAATCATCCATGATGTTGTTTGAAGAGCACCATAAGTGGAAGGTCATAACATGGTTGGCGGGGTCTTCCCCTATTTTTCCTTCAAACTTTGGACTCTCTGAAGGCAATTTGGTAGGCATATTGGGCCAAGTGGCATCATGTAAAATGGGGGAATTCGTAAGTTTAGTTAAATCAAGAATGTTGAGAGATGCCAAATATGGAAAAGGGAGATTTGGCGGAGGATTAGTTCCAACCATCATGTGTGTAGGTAGTGGACCTGTCCCTTGAGAGGGATTTGGTGGGTTTGTACTTCTTCCTTGAGAAGAAGTTTTCCCCCCACCTCCTTGTGAAGGAGAACCAATAGATGGATTGATGTGGGTATTTGACCCAAGCAAAGTGGAACCAAGTAAAGTCAATCCCAAAATAGTAACACTCACTGGGGTGTGAGATGGTTGAGTCTGTGAGTTGGCAAGACTAGGGACTCCTCCTAGAATAAGAGGGAGATTCTGAAAGCATCTAGAACAACGAGGATTTTGTGGTTCCCCTATGGTTTCAACTAGCAAAGTGAATCTGTGTGAATGGTGGCAAGAGAGAAATAAATGGACAAGTGCTTTTATATTTTTAACCTTCACAAAATAGTATAACTCATAATTGCATGTAATCGAATGAGCATCATACATAAATCAACTGTAGAATAAACAAGCATGTGAAAAGGTGGATTTTATCCGCATGGGGGAAAAACAAAAACAAAAAATGCTTGTGTCCTAAAAAGACCTATCGTCCTTCCTCTCAATTTAGCATTGGGCCTTCCAATAGCACTCGACAATGGGGTCAGAATCCACCAAAACATGAACTAGTGAAGGTTGAAGTAGTTAGTTATAATGAGGGGTAGAGGGTGCATATCCCGAAAGAGATGGTTATATTTTCCAATAGCCACACAAAATATTACCAAGGTGCGATTGCAACCCATAATCGCCACCTGGGTGGATATCCTATGTTTGGCCACTAATTACCTCGGTCAAAGTGAGGCATTTAGATTTTCGACCTAAAAAATGGGTCACGGGCTGGATACCCTCACAAGAGTTGGGTGACTCAAGGAGGGATGCGCAGAACAACTAGACCTCAGCCTTCAACACTTCATGGGTATCTCCCTGCCTTATAGTATAGGAACACTTGACTTGGAGGATTTGAAAAGATCCCTTTTCTCAACTTCTATTGTTTCAAAATGTGAGAACTTGATAATGAGGGGTTATTTGGATGTCTATCCCCGAGATCCTACCTAGACTAAAAAAATTATTTTAGGCACCTCCTATGGAGGAAAATTTAGTGTGTTCTTAAAAAAAAATTACATGGTGTGGGCTGAGAGATTGGGTTCATGGACCAACCTCGTTTGAATTAAATTGGTGTGGATAATTTATAAAGAAGTAGTCAGATCTTTCAGAGTTCCTTTGAAGTACTTTGTGGGTACTTAAAAAGAAATCTTATTTCGACCTCCACTATTCTAATAAAAACAATGTGTGTGATGAGTGGTTTTGTGTGCAAGAAAGTGAAAAATGTACAAAATATTTTTAATAAGTTAAGTGTGAGATTACAGCATGTGGACTTCTTGTGGTCCTTACAAATCTTTTTACCTAGATTACTATGTTTCTTTGGTACAACCTTGCGGAATATTTAAATCCCTAAAGAACTACCAATGTAGACATATGGGTCCTTACTTGATCTTTTAAACTCCCTAGAATGTTGTCTATACTAGAAAATCTTTTGAAACTATCCTAGGATTGTAGACATGTGGGCATGTATGGGCTTGTTACTTGATTTTTTAAACTTTCCTATAATGTTTTCTAAACTAAGAAAGCTTTTTGAAACTATCCTAAAATTGTAAACATGTGGGCATCTATGGGCCCTTACAAAGCTTTTAAGATAATTTTCAAAACTAAGAGGTACCCTAGGGGGGTTTTGTCTTCTCCTAATGATTTTTTAAGGGAGATGGAATTTCCTTTCAACCACCTTTTCTAATTCCCGAGATCACACTTTGGTGCTGGGGCCGAGCATACTTGAGGGTTCAAATTGATTTTTAGTCCCAAATTAGTTGACTTGTGTTTGAAAAAGCAATAACTTTAACTGAAATTTTTTAATGTCAACTGAGTCATCCATGTGGAAACAAAGCAAAGAGAAGAATTGTGATTCTTTTTACCCCTATGTGCTTATGTTATCTAACCTTCCTTGTAACAAAAGGACTCTAAGTGGAGTGTGATTTCTTTACAAAGTGCAGGAAATTAAAACCTTGAGGCAAGGGGCCCTCAAACCAATCTGAAAACCCTTACAATTTGCAAAAAATTAAACTTGTGCGCGGGTTGTAGTTCTGTCAGGCACGCCAAGTGTGCACAATGCATGGCTTGATGAGTGCAGAGTGCGCAGAATGCACGTCTGTGTGCGTTGAAAGCTGCGCACTTCCTGTCACGCGTCGGTAAATAAATTTCAAAATGAAATTCTCTTGCCCTGGCTCTGAATTCTGACTTTGGAAGACTGGATTAGGTCGGTTTTGGTACCTGCATATCCAAACAATTATAAAGAAGTTCTCTCAAGAATTAAATAGGGATGAATTTGATTATGATTCCCCAGTATGGTCGACAATCTGTTGTGTTGGGTTTGCCACATGGGTGAGAAAAAACACAATGCTTAATTTCCTAGTTAAGTTGGCTAAACAAGACAAAGGTTTGTGAGTTTATTAGATAACCAAATACACATGAAACAAGGAAATAAAGATAAAAACAAAAGGAAATAAATGTTAGAGAAGCTTGCAAGAACTAGAACCATGAAAAACAAAAAATAACAATCATATAGCTACCAATGGATCAATGTATTGATAGGCTAGCACCGTAAAGAAAGACAGGGACTTATGAATCCCCTCTTCCTCCTTGGGAGGGCTCTTGATTTCCCTAATAGAGAGCTCTTATCTTAATACAATGGCAAGTGAAAATGGTGAAGAAATACAATGTCAATCCTCTCAAGAGGTGAGTAGAATGGCCCTTGCTATAGTGTTTGAATGATTCAAAGAGAAAAGAGGATTCTCCAAGAAGAATTCTTGCAGCATAACAATACCTTGAAGTTATTATTTTTCTAGAACACACATGGCACATATTTATAGTTTCCACTCATGGAAAGATACAATTGGTTCATAGTGTGAACAAGGGGCCTTTTAGGGCACTTCCTAGCCCTTGACCAGCCTCCAAGCTAGGTTTCACTCAGATCTGAGTGTTAAATCATGTTGGCGGTCGGACTAGAAGTGGTTGAAAGGTCAACAAGATTCATAAATGAATCGTTCATGAGAAGTGTGCGGATTTGTTCATAAATAGTCGCACATCTTGTGCATTCTGCGCACAGTGCGCACGCTCCCTTTGGTGAATTTGCACACTTTAATTTTTGAACCAAGTATATAGTTTTATGCCTTTTTGATATATTTTGGTGTTAGAGGTGTACTAATTGTTGTTGGAATTGATTTCTTTCTTTAACCATTGTGTGCAATGTTACGGACGATTTTTCAGTGATAACACTCATCACTTGACAAGCCCTCTCTATCAACTATGGCTCTCTTCTTATTATTCATCCTATATTGGTAGGGTGCTCCATTGCACGTCTTTCCAAATGTTGCCATTGTCTGCCTTATTTGATCTTCCTCCATCATAATTGGGTCCATGGCCTCCTTCTTCTTTCCCTTGTCCATTTCTTCCTCCATTTCTCCACCTCTTGTCAGTGTTTCCCCCCTTCCCCCATGCACACAAAGAAGTTTAGATGTTTGATTCTATAGCCATCACGACGTTATTATACAGTTAAATATTGATTGACGTGTACAACAATATGATATACCTACCTCTATGTCCTTTTACAAAGTCCTCCTTTGTTGCACTGCAAGACTTCGCAGTATCTACTGCAAATTTAGTGATAAACCCTACAACAATATTGTCTAACTAGAACTCTACTTCACATGTAAATTTGTTGTTAACTTGTTGTAACTGCGCGATCTCCACGGGATTCCACTCCAGCTGTCTAATTTGATTTATAGGGTGGTTGTCTTTTAACTTCAATAGCCACTCCTGCAACACATGCGGGAAATCACAGAAAAATACCTCATGCAAGTCGCTAAACACGTATTTATCAAGATATTTGTGCGGTGTTATCTTAGGGTTTTTGTTATCCTTTTGTGAAAACTCAAGTTCCTTTTTTTTTAACCATCTTTTGATCTCCTCCTCCATTGGATTCCATGACCTGAATATTCATTTTTATATCTTCATTCTCCACATGCTTCTTCTATGGATCTCATTCACTCAATTCCATGCAATTCCAGCCGGCAACAGAGCCATTTGTTGGTTTATTATTCTTCCTTCTGCTTCTTGCGCTGACCCAGGTTCAGATCTGAATAGGTTTCCAACAAAACCCTCTAAAACTATCGAACCTCTGAGTAAACCAGAAGGCAACACATCGCACAGAATGCACTGTGCAGTCTCACCCGAGATAGTTCTATGGGTGATTGCAATGCTCAAGTGCTTGTAGTCTAGGAATGAGTGGGGATCTGGGATTTACTTTATCTTCTCCAGGCCTTAAATTGTTTATTCCTTCTAATATTCTTAAGATTCATTCATCTGTTAAGCCCATGCATGCATTCTAATAGATCCCACCGAACCATTCATCCATCCATTCATAAACTACCTACTGAAAGAAGGTAAATATGCAATAAACAACACACATAACATATGTTTTATCATGGTTCACCCCCTCCTGGACTACATCCACAAAGATCTGGATTCTAGTCTCTTTTATTTAGATTTCTGCAAAATATGACATTGTGCGCACTACATCTTTGATCATACAATCATGGAAAAGGTTCAACAACCTCTGTGAGGCAGACTAGATCACACCAAGCTCCTCATCCTGTGATCTAACCCTCAAAATCTGGCCTACTTGTCTCTTCTACGGCTTAACAGCTCACAAAAATATAACAGAATTATAATAGTCAAACTGAACTAGTATCTGAACTAATAAGAACCATCAAGAACAACCTAGAACCCTGACCTAGACCTCCTAGGTTCTTGTTTATGCTATTTTACAAGCTTATTAGTCATTACAATCTCTTACCAAAACCCTAACCCTAACATGGTTAGGTTTTCCTACTTGCACATATTTCATGCTCTCCTCCTTTGCATGCAGCTTTTCCTCGCATGTGTTGCTTTTCCTTCCAGTTGTTCTTCTCCAAAATTGGGTTTTACCTTCCAAAAATAGACCTTTCCTCAATATAGGCCTGCGCCCAACAGCCTGAGAGGATGTATTCTATTTATGACAAGGAGATGTTGGTGATCATGCATGCCTTGACCAAGTTCATACAATATTTGGTTGGTAACAAGTTCGTAGTCAAAACAAATCATAACAGCTTAAAGTATTTCCTTGAGTAGAAGGATCTCAATAAGCGCCAACAAAAATGGGTGACAAAGGTGCAGGTCTTCAATTTCTACACAGAGTATGTCAAGGTGAAGAAGAACATTGTGGTCAATGCACTGTCTAGGAGACCTACAACATGTTCTTTAATGGAGGTTTCAACGGATTGGAAATCCCATTTGTTCATGAAATATTCCAAGAACGGGTTCGCTTGTGAGGTTTTGAATGGATAGATTCAGGATGACAGGTACAAGTTCATTGACGACGTCATATCCTACAAGGATAGATTCTACTTAGTGCCAGGTTCAGGGATCAAGAAGAATATCTTAGCAGAAGCTCATGATTCGGCACTGGCAAGGCCATCAGGTGTTTTTCTTAACCTATAGGCAGACTAGAGAGAGGTTCTCATGGAAGGGACTCAAGCAAGATGTTATGAGGTACATCAATGAGTGTGTGACTTGTCAGCGAAACAAGTCAGAGCACACACTTCCAGCAGGAACACTTTAGCCACTTCTCATTCCGGAGTAGAAATAGGAGAGCATATCGATGGACTTCATCAGAGGCCTACCCAAGGTTCAGGGTAAGGACTACATCTATGTGGTGGTCGACATATTGACCAAGTTTTCTCACTTCTACGCCATACTGACATATTACAACGCAGTTCATGTGGCCTATTTATTCTTCAAGGGGGTCTTCAGACTCCATGGATTACCGAGGAACATCGTCAATGACATGGACAGTTAGTTTATTGGTACATTCTGGAGGGAGTTGTTCAGATTAGTGGGGACATAGTTGACACCCAGCACCGTCTATCACCCTCAAACAGATGGGAAAACCAAAATAGTCAACAAGTGGGTTGAAGGGTATTTGAGAAACTATGTGAGCGAACAGCAGAGAACATGGGTCAAGCGGCTACATCTAGGATATCAATACTACAACACCACCTTTCACATTTCCATTAGCATGAGACCCTTCCAAGCATTATATGGCTATGATGCTCCCACTTTGATAGACTTGGTTTTTGGAGAGAACAGATCTCCCAAAGATAAGGACTGGATTACCGAGAGTGAAGAGATTCTCAAATTACTGAAAGAAAACCTACAGGTAGCACAAAATCGACAGAAGATGAGTGAAGAAAATCACAGGATAGATCACAGCTTTGAGGTTGGGGACTTGGTATTCCTAATACTCCAACCCTATAAACAGTTGTCTCTGAAGAAGAGTGGGGCTGAGAAGCTTAAACCTAGATTCAATGGACCTTACAGGATCAGGCGAGAGGTAGGCAAGGTTTCCTATGAGCTGGAGCTTCCAAAAGGGAGCCGGATTCATAACGTGTTCCATGTTTCTTTCCTCAAGAAGTTTGTGGGACAATTCATTGGCATATCAGAGGAGCTTCCCCCATTGGATGAGGAAGGATAGTTGGAGTTGGTTTCGGAAGAGGTACTGGAGTTCTGAGAGTGGAAACTGAGAAGAAGGGTCATTAGAGAGTGTCTGATCAGATCGAGAGGGCTTCCAGTAGAGGATGATACTTGGGAGAGAAAGTAGGTGTTACATCACCCTAGATTGGTATTGCTTTAGGAAAAGAAATCTCAGGAAGGGAGGAATGTAATGTCCTTTCCAAGTAGGATCTCCAAAGAGGAGGCTTATTATTCTAAACAATCTCGTTAGACTATAGACAGGTTCGTACAAGGGTAAAGAGGGTTACTAGAGGTCACTTCAGCTGAGGGTGTTATAATTTGAAAGTGACATTGAGCTAAAATTGAATAAAAGCGCTTTTAATCCAAATTGATCTAAAAATAGAGCAGGTGAGCTAAAAATAGGTCAACATTGAATTAGGGTTTCAGGTAGCTATAAGAAAAGGTAAAGTGACCTAATTCATAATTATGAATAATTTGACTTGACAGTTGAGGAGAGAGTCGCATCTCAGGAGAGAGATTTGTGGATTCCAAGAGGAAGACACCCAGAGGCTGATTTCGGTGTTGAGAGACACACCCTGGTCATCGGGAAGATCATCAAAATCTTCCATCGTACTTCAGCAATGTTTATCTAGTTTGCAGCAGTGAGGGCGCACTTGTCCAGGTAGAGGGCACAGCTACTGAGCATTAGATTGATTCGAGTTGTCCTTGTCAGGGAGAATCCAATGATTCCCCTTTGACCTAGTTGAGAGGAGGGTAGGACACTTCTATTGTCTAGTTTATCATCATATTCTGACGGAGAAATCATCTTGGGCGCATTACTCAACCATTGAGGATGCGACAGTTGGGGAGGACGCATTTGGGATTCTCGAGAGATCATCATATCTGATCTAGGGAAATCCTTCCGACCCATTTCAAAGGAGCCTAAGGCGCTCAATTTGAGACCCTTATCAGTCAATTTCAACGGAGGAATCACTAGGATGCAGTTTCCAGTAACAGTTGGAACGCATTTCCCCAGGTGGATCTATCTAGGGTCCCAACACATCAGCAGAGAGTCAATTGTCAGGTTGTTAGTCACCAAGACTTTGTGAGAGGGAAAGGTGCATTATTTGAGACAGTTTCTAGTTAGATCTAATGTGTGTAGCCACGAAGGCGCACAATCCTGTCCCACAGCAATTGTCATGTGAGTTGACATAGCGTGCATCAGATCATCCAGCTCATTCCCTATCCAGCAACAATATTCTATCATCCGGGTATCATATTTCTAGTTTACTTCTTTATTCTATTCTGACTAAGATCCAATTAGACTTGATCTAGCCGAGTGATTCTCTATTTTCAGTTGCATAAGACATTATAACCAATAGAAAACTCATAATATATGATTTACAGTATTTTGTGTCATTCTCTATATGTATTCTTATTCATATGTTGTAAACAACTTATTTATCTACACACACATGCAAAAACACAAAACATGTTAAAACCCACAACTTAAACGCATCCAGAAACCCCTATTGTATCAGATCAGACAGTAGACACAACGAATTAAGAACTTTTCCTAGACTAGTCGGATCTAGGATATTACACAATAGACATTTGGTGTTATAGAGGATCACATTCTATCAAATCAGTGTTGGACACTTGAATGTCCATATCTTGGAAAATGTAAGTTTATATCCCCTTATCTTCATTGAAGTATCATCATCTACAACATACCTAAGGGGTTTCTTTATCAAGGAGAACAAGTTGCTTGATACATTTTTTTGGTTGGATGGAATTCCTCCTCCTCTTCAAGGTGTCCCTGAAATGGAGGTGAAGTTTCATGTTGGTGCTACCAAACTGATCAATTGTATGACAAAGGTTTAGAATGAGTTGAGAAGGTTTGCACTGAGAGTTGGACTCAGAATTAGATTGAGCATAGAAGTATCGAGCCCAATAACTTTAGCCTAGATAGATGAGTAGCATACGAGACAACATGAAATATTAAGAATAGAGAAGAACAAAGAAGAATTGAGATCCTTGTACAAGAAATAGCAATGAAACCCAGTGGCCTCTCTAATGGTATAACGTCACCCTATCCAAGACTAATATACAGACAATAATTTGAACTCCACAAAGGATCTATGTTGGTGAAGTGAGTGGGATATAAGTCCCTCATTTTACAAATCAGATTATGACAAGTCATCCATGATAATGTAGTTGTGTGTGACCCTCACATGGGTTTTATTAGTAACGTGATGTAGAGGATCCTTTGGTACATGTGGTGTGTGGTCTCTACTAGAGCGTTGAATTTGCAAAGGACTACTAGTTGAGGGTTGAGTGTCATCATGATCTATTGGATTAAGGTCAAGAAGCATGTTGTATTGTTGGTTGTGAGTTTGCAGGTGGATCTCTAGAAAGTTCATGTAAATGTTATGATAGGAAGGATCACCTAGATGAGCAAGATCTAGAGTCTCATACGATTCTGATGCTTGGGATTATATGTGGGCCTCCTACTAGTTAGTGACTACTCTCTATTGGGGAAAGGGATTTTAACATACTATTGATTTTGATGGGTTAGGAAATCATTGTTGGGGGCTAGTAGTCCTTGAGGGGGATTAGTACCTAGATTGGTCAATAGTCCCTTCATCCTTTTGTACTCAATATTTTTTGGGAAACAATGAGTATAATAACCATACTTACCACATAATGTGCAAGGAAAATTAGTTTGGAGGCCATTGTTCTTTCCTTTCTTGGGTTTGTTATTGGTGCTAGAATTTTGGTTTTGGTTTGTAGGGTTAAGGTTACCCCTAATTCCATTGGGTGGGTTGGGGGTGTTTCCCACTAGTCCTTGGGGGGATTTTTCATTTTGTTCTTTCTCTTCTTCTTCCATTTGTTTTGTGGATTAGGAGGATTAACCATGTTTAGTTACTCAAATGATTGGGTTTGCTGAGAAGGAGAGGGTTGGATGAAATTGACACCAGCCTACAGTGTGGATAATTTTGGTGCCACAACTCCTGACAAAGGACCAAGGAGTTAGTAGTACAGATTTTCCTATGGGGGGGGAACATAATATTTTCTTGGACAAACAATGTTTATTTCAAGAGTTGATTTCAAGTTTTTTCCTTTGCAGCAGTCCCAATGGTCGAGGCCACATTGTCCATCAAGTTGTAATTTTAACCAACCCCTCCCCAACAAAGAAGGGTGTTATTGGAGGACCACTTTTCGATTTGAGAGTCAATTTTAAGGTTTTTTCCCACGATATCAATTGTAAAGGCAATGGTCTCAAACAAGTTACAATTTTAAACCCCCCTCTAAAACAAAGGGTGCTATGGGGAACAATGTTTTTCAAAATGGAAGTAAAAACAACCATGAATACAACCTCTAATAAAAAGATAACTCTAGAGGGTTCGTGATAAAAAGGTATACTTTGATAACTTAAAAAAAAATGTCCTTCATATATATACTTTCTATTCTTCAAATGATTTAAATAACTTGAAAAAATAATACTTGAAAAAAAATTATGAAGAATAAAATTGCAAATTTTTTAAGAAATTTGATAAACATAAGTACTTGAACTTTAAGTTCATTCTCCACCTAACTAATATTCTAAATGATATGAGAAATTTAAATGACAAATCACAATTTGAATTCAAAATGTGATAAAAGAGATACAGACCATACTTAGAATGAAAGAACTTTTAGATCATTTATCTGTGTGAAAGTGATAGCATAAACAAGAACGATTTTAAGTAAATATTTTTAGTATTGAAATCAAAAGAAATTATTCAAAATAAAATAATTAGGAATGGGTGATTAACCATAAGATTCCATTCTTTACTGTTACGAGGAAAATCTCTCTATGGCTAGGGGTAAACCACAACAAATGGAAATGACTGCAGAAATCAACTCTAATCTCAGATATGCTATATAAGAAAATATGCTAACAAGATAAGATAAAAGGCCTACCTCGTCCAGACGTTTGATGAAGTCCATCATTGAGCACTTGACTCAAAGCAATACACCTGCAAATTGTCCTCAACAACCAAGAAACGCAAGCATATGGTGATAATATATAATGTTAGCACATTCAATAGCATAATCCATCATTATTCATAACAAATATGCCCATGGAATAACAATTCATATATTTGCAAGACATTAATTGGACGAGAAAAGAGTATGTCTATTAAACTTTAATCAGCATAAGTGAATGAATTGCAAACTTTCGTGTCGGCACGGTTCGGAACCGAGAAACTAATTCCCTTCCAGTTGGGCCTCCACCAAAAGCAAATTCATATGAGAGACAATGAGGTTCTCAATCAAGTAGGGAAGAGACTAGGGGTTGAACGATGTGTTCAGACTTAAAAGGATAAAGGGATGCAGACTCAATATGAAGTGATAATTTCTCCAGAGTAACTTTGCTCTCAAAGTTGAATTATCCCCCTCCTTTTCCATAGCTCAGATTTGGTCCATTTATAGCCTTCAAGTGGAACTAAAGGGCCGAGTCAGAACATTTCCAATATATTGAAGGCCAAGGATCATGGATCTCTTAATGTGACATGGAAACCTGACACCATTTTTTAATTTTGGGCACAAATATCGATGCACGCGGGTTGTAGTGGTGAAAACTATGTATACGCATGTTGTATAGTTGTTAGGGAGAGTATATGTGGAAAAATAATGTTTTTATCTCTGGGATTTGTAAATAAGGGACTTCAAGTCTGCATAAGGAAATGGAACAAGGCCTTCTAAGAAAATTTGCATAAGGTGAGGCAAATCTTGCTATAACAGATGCTCCCTAATGTGTGAGGTCAGAGGAGTATCTAAGATGGTCGAAATACATTATAATACCCAGAAGTGGAGTAATGGAGACCCAGCTAGACGAACTAGTCGCTCATGAGAACATTACAATCTATACTGACTTTGCAGACATGGCTACCAATTTGAATTACACTATAGATCCATGTGAAAATATATCAAACAACTATCCATATCCATGAGTAGGAAATACAAAGGTGGCTACATGCCAAAGGTTGTCATAGTTGTTGGACACATATACCACACTTAGAGTGGGGGTGAATGAGTGTGGGGCTCTTTTTCAAAACTTCCCTCTTGCACTAAAACTCATCAATTAGCATTCAAAATTTATTCATTACCCATTGTTGTCATTTATCACCAGTTAGATGTAAGCACATATCAACAACATATATCAGCAATATATCATCCACAAGTCATCATCACAATGAACACAAAGAACACAAGATGTATGTACAATTTTTCTTTTTATTACGGACTACAATCCTTGGGGTTTATCAGCAACAACTAAATAGAGTACAACTCTACAAGAGCACCAGATCTATATGCAAGACTTAGCTTACATTCTCAGCACCAACTGAGATGAGCCAACAATCCTCAACAGATATCAATCTGTCAACAGGTACGCGACCTGTCAGTAGTGTAGCCCGCGTGTGCACGCGCTCTGGCTCACTACAGCCTGTGTGTGAACATAGCCAGTGTATAATGTAACAAGCATATGCTATTGAGAAACTAGGGTTTTGCTTTGCTTCACATGCTCAGATCCTTTGCAACCTGCAATAACATTCTCTTCTATCTTCCACTATCCAAACTGACCCACAGCCAGTCACAACACATCCAAGCTCTCCAATAGCTTGTTCATGCTCCACAATAGATCAATATGAATGTTATCTCAATCATGTATAAATAACTAGTATACCATTGCAATCATGTCACTACTGAATCACAAGAGTGTTGCTCACTCTATCAACCAAATCAACCAAATTGAGCCACATCATAGAAGCCATACCAAGAATTCCCTAAGCATTCACAACATATCAAACACTAGCATCTATCAAGACAATAATGTAACCATACCAGTGTCTTAGTGATAGATCTGAGGCCATAGAATGTAGATATGGAACCTGCCTCATCATCCAAGAGCTTGGCACCAGCTCAAACACAAATCTCCATGAGGTTATTCAGTCCATGCTCCCTATACAAAGTCAGCCCGCGTGTACACTCACCCTATACATAGCCAGCCCACGTGTACACGCACCCTATACATAGACAACCTGCGTGGGCATCAGAAAATAGGGTTTTTTGTGACTCTGAGACTTTTGCCATCAAGATCTCCGACATTGTCGAAACTTTGATGCATCCATGAGATCCTCCTCTCGCTCTCTTCCTCAAAATAGATCTTCAATCATGCTCAAGGGATCCACACCAATAACATTCTCTCACAAGAAACTCTCCATCAATACTCCACAAGATATTCACAAGAAGCTCTCCATTGATCCACAAAGGATTCTTACCAAAATGTACATTTTACAAGAGATCCTAGCTTCT
>JZKD02S0192507.1:106857-126599 GCA_000966675.3 Picea glauca | reverse complement strand
TTTAAATATTCCTTCTTGATTTTGTCACTTTACTTTATCATTTAAATAATCCATCTTGATTTTGTCACTTTACTTTATCATTTAAATAATGATTTCTTCTTTTCAAACACTTTTAATTCTTTGACCTTGGGGGCTTCAAGCCTTCATATGGGGGTCCTCCAACTTCATAAGACCATAACTCTCAAACCGCGAGGATTTATGTGACATTCTACATACCACCGAAAATGGCATGTCAAGCACTATCCATCTAGGATCGTTTCACCAACAACTTCATTGATATTCATCTCATTATTCCACGTACAAGCATGGGTCCTCCAACTGTTCTCCTAGGATAACTCAATCTGTAAAGTGTCTTCCTGTGAGGGCTTTCACCATAAGGGAACCACTTTGGAGTTCATCCATTTGTGCATCTTATCAACCATGATAAGACAATAATGATTCATCTTTGCATCAATTCACCACTGCATCATATATATCAACTATGCATCATGTATCAATGACAACTCATTGATCCATCTTCATCAATGCATCATATCAATGATCCATATTTATCAATTGGTTTCCACTTGGGCATATATCATTCTCATCAAGTTCATCATATCAATCAATTACTTGAAATCAATCAATGACATCAATCAAACCAGACCATTTACATATGATCCAACAATCTCCCAAACAATCAAACCATTGGCATCAATGACAACATGATCCAACAATAGTCACGAACAAGGCCCAGTAAAACCAATCTCAAAATCCATCTAAATATGTCTGTATACAACGGAGTACAATCTGATCTCCCATGGTCACTGAAGTCACATAGGTACTGGTCCAATGAAAGGTAGCAACAGCTCAGGAAAGTTGTGACTATGAACTGATGTCTTCAAGTATTTTACACGATCTGCCAAAGGTGCAAGTCTACATCATGTGAATAAAAGAGTTGAGGTCGAATACAATGAGACATCGTTTGATTACCAGTAATTAAGGTATATCATTAAAAAATGTGAGACAGCCTACCGATAATGAAAGTATGTATCAAGGAACCGTGTACATTCTTACAAGTGTGAATAGAGGTGTCAGGGTCGAACACTTGAAGAATCCATCGATGAGAAGACATTGATGTATTCCCAACTATTGATGGCAGGAGAACCTGCCACTAATGACTGCAAGCCTCGAGGTATTCATAGGACTCTAGGTCTCGTTTCTAGAATAGATGAGTTGAATTCGATGGAAGAAGACCTATTGAAAGGAGATCATTAAGGCATCTCTCATCATTCAGCACGAGGTACAAAGCAGGAGCTTGATGATTTGGAGGAAATCGTACGAAGAACATGTTCACGAACCAACGACCCGGTGAGTCTTTCGCATCTTCCAGATGCAAGCGGTGCACGAAAAAGACCCGATGAATAGAAGCCAATAAGGAAAACTGCTAACAAAGGTGAGGAAACCACCAATAAGGCTAATGGCATCCAAGACACCGTTGGAAGATTGGTTGTTGTCATTGATGTCAACCCTAGCCATTTTCTCTTAGACCCCACAGTTGATCGAAGTAGATAGACATGAAGTAAATTACACATGTAGATACAACACCCATGAATGGATAGTATAAGTCATGCCGCTTTCGGTGGTATGTGGCACGTCACGTGGATCCTCACGATTGAGGAGAAATGAATTTTTGAAGATGACAATGTGAATTGAAGCATAAACTACATGTTGGCCCTAATGTTAAAAGGAAGTGACATAAAGGGTATAAATACATCTCATTATAAATTCACTTTTTAACACACACAATTTTGTTAATGAAAAAGGAGATATAAGTCGAATTTCAGAGGAAATCTGAAGTAAAGAAGGTTGAATTTCAAGGGAGGATGAAGTATTTTGGTGACAAGGTATGTTATTTATAGGTCATCTTACCATTCTCGCTATAATTTTTTTCTAGAAAAATTCAGATGGTGAAATTTGTATGCTATTGAGAGTACATATCTAGGTACCTGTAGTAAAAATTCCAACTCTTTATTCGCTATAATTTTGGAGATACACTCTGTGGAAGATAGGGTTTTTGACTAGTTCTGAAGCTAGTCATAAACATGTCTTTTGGGTAAAACAGCCATAACGTCTTCATAGAGAATCCAAATGAAGTGAGACCAATTGCATTGGAAAGAGTACGGGTTGTAGTTTCTTGTGTACAAATTTCAGAATCTTATGTTAAATATTGGACGCGGGGCATTCTATAAAAGTTTTCTCTCCTGAATAAACCAAAATTGAATAAGGTCTACGACCATTTTCTCTATAACTCCTTTTCTAAGAGGATTCAAGAAGTGAAACTTGGAGGAGTTTTAGATAATACATTGAGTTATATTACCTATAAGATCAGAGTATTCTAATAAGTGAAGAATTGCAGAATTTGAAGAAGTCTCCGGAAGCATTATCAGGTTCTCTGTGATGGTTGGTTGATGGTGATAATTTAATGTAAAGTTTTATTATCTCTCATATATTCTTGGGTGGAAGGAAGGTACAAGGATGGGGAGGTCAACCCTCTCTTGATATTGGAGGATTGTATTTTCCTTTTGGAGGTTTATCCTTCCCTTTATATTTGGAAGTTGTAGCTACATTTGGAAGTCATTACTTCCCTTGAACAATAACTATTGGTTTTTTCTCATATAATGTGCATGGTGTATTGCGGTGTATTGGTGTAACTCTTCTACTATTGTTCATTGCTCATTGAATATAATTGAATATATAATCTGGTTGAAGTATAATTTGAAAAAAAAAAAAAAATTGTACTTGATACTAATTCACCCCCCTCTCAGTATCATCAATTGGTATCAGAGTCGGTTGCCTTCAAAATAGTTTAACCACTGGAAGGAAAATCCTGAGCAAAGATGGATGACCATGAGCACATTCCAAATGGAATTCAATGGTTTGATGGAAGAAATTATACACAATGGAGTGATAGAGTGAAAACTTACCTAACTTTGGGAGTATACATTTGGTACTTAGTTGTAAATAGCTATGTAATCCCAAAGAATGCTCCAACCTATCCAAATGAGAAGAAGCTTATGAGTTGTAATTCAAAAGCCAAACATGTTATTCTAGGAGAATTGGCACCAACGATTTCCATCAAAATTATGGGATGAATCACTACTAAAGAGGTATGGGACAAACTCAAGAGTATCTATGAAGGTGATCCAAAAGTTAAGTAGGTCAAGCTTCAACGACATAGAGCAGAATTTGAAAATTTTAAGATGGATGAAAAGGAAGATATTGCAACCTATTTTCTTAGAGTTGATGAAGTTGTTAATGCTATCAAAGGATTAGGTGAAGAACTCAATGAATCCTTGGTCATACAAAAGGTGTTGAGATCACTTCTCTTGAAGTATGATGCTAAGGTCTCTACCATTGAAGAAACTAGGGACTTGACCAAAATGACAATGGATGAATTACATGGGTCTCTTATAGCATATGAAATGAGAACATGTACAGAAAGTGACCAGCCAAACAATGAAGCAGCCTTTAAAGCCATAAATAAGACAAAAGACGAGGATAATGAATGTTGGGGATAATTAATTGCTTAATAAAGAAACAATTAATCACTTGTACATTAATTATCAACCGAGTAACGTATTTTTCTTTCAAGGCAGTCTGAAAAATATATGCAATAAACTACCCACGACTAACATTGGTCCTACATGATTATGTTATACACTATCAAGCACATTCAACAAGAAATAAAATGAAAGACTTAAATATCAATACTAAATTTGAGAAGCAGAAATCAAGTGACGGGAAAGAAGACTTATGCTAATCACGCAGCTTGAATCAACACTAAAGTAAACAACGTCTTGCTGAATTGGAAATTTAACTTATTGCACCCAACATAATTCAAATGCTAATCTAGAGAAATAAATTAAATGAAATCTAGAAATTGCAGGAAATATCAAATCAAGTATGAAAGCAACCATTATGAAGGAAACTACAGAAGAATAGATCGTGAACCTAGATGGACCACACCACAAAGAATATCACTTAATCCCAGGTATCAAAATTTCTTTCTTGGAAATTGTTATACTTGTGGAAATTTTGGACACAAGGCAATCAATTGTAGAATCAATGAAAGGAATAACTACGCAAGCTACATGAATGGTGCAAATAGTAGATATGGAAATGTTTGTAGACCTGTCAACATAAATTATAATGCATTTGACCCATTAATGGAGTAAAATATTGTATGCTACAAGTGCAATAATCTTGGTCACAAAGCACGAGATTGGAGAGAGATGAAGGAAAATAATCCTATGCCAAATTTCCCTATACCAACTAAAACATGGAAAAGGAAAGAAATTCCACACAATGAAAACTATCGAATAGCATTGGTCGCTAAAGAATGCAAAGAAGAAGATGAATGGTTCATAGACAGTGGGTGCTCATCTCATATGACCAGAGATCAAAGCAAATTTGCCAGCTTGGAAAAAAAGGGTGGAAATGTTGCATTTGGAGATGACTCATCTATCAAAATACTTGGAAAATGAACTATAAAGCTTGTAAGTGAAAATGTATAAACAGGATTGGCTAAAGATATGAAGCATAATCTCCCCAGTGTCATCAAAATATGTGATCAAGGATACACTCTTATGTTTGACTCCCAAAAATGTAAAATCAGAGAAAATAACTCAAGAAGATTGGTTGCAACTACAACAAGAAGACTGAAAAACATATACATCATAGACATGAAGAAGAGAGAGAAGATTGAAGCCACACAAAAGGATTCCAAGGAAGAAAAAGTCTCAAAGACCAAAAATAAGGATGAAGATTATTGAGTGCCACATGTTCAGGGGGAGCAGCCCCAAAGAAGAAGGTCACCTTATTCCATTGAAATCAGGGGGAGCAGCTCCAACCTTTTCCATTGATGTCAAAGGGGGAGAGAAATTAGGATCATGGTGACAGAGGGAGCATGAGTGTTTCCATCAATGACAAAGGGGGATATTGTTGGAAGATTGGTTGTTGTCATTGATGTCAACCCTAGCCATTGGATCTTGGACCCCACAGTTGATCGAAGTAAATAGACATGAAGGAAAATACACATGCAGATACAACACCCATGGAGGGATAGTATAAGTCATGTTTCTTCCAGTGGTATGTGGCACATCATGTGGATCCTCGCGATTGAGGAGAAATGAATTTTTGAAGATGACAATGTGAATTGAAGCATAAACTACATGTCGGCCCTGATGTTAAAAGGAAGTGACATAAAGGGTATAAATGCATCTCATTATAAATTCATTTTTTAACACACACAAGATTGTTAATGAAAGAGGAGATATAAGTTGAATTTCAGAGGACATCTGAAGTAAATAAGGCCGAATTTCAAGGGAGGATGAAGTCTTTTGGTGATGTGTTCTAAGGTATGTTATTTACAAGTCATCTTACCATTTTTGCTATAATTCTTTTTCTAGAATGATTCAGATGGTGAAATTTGTATGCTATTGAGAAGACATATCTAGGTACCTGTGGTAAAAATTTCAACTCTTTATTCGCTACAATTTTGGATATACACTATGTGGAAGATAGGGTTTTTGAATAGTTTTGAAGCTAGTCATAAACAAGTGTTTCGGGTAAAATAGTCATAACATATTTATAGAGAATCCAAATGAAGTGAGACCAATTGCATTGGAAAGAGTACGGGTTGCAGTTTCCTATGTACAAATTTCAAAATCTTATGTTAAATATTGAGTGTGGGGCATGCTGTAAAAGTTTGCTCTCATTAATAAACCAGAATTGAATAAGGTCTACCATTTTCTATATAACTCATTTTCTGGGAGGATTCAAGGAGTGAAACTTGGAGGAGTTTCATGGAATACGTTGAGTTATATTATCTATAGGATCAGAGTATTCTAATAAGTGAAAAATTGCAGAAGTTGAAGAAGTCTCAGGAAGCATTATCAGGTTCTATGTGATGGTTGGTTGATGGTGATAATTTAATGTAAAGTTTTATTATCTCTCATATATTCTTGGGTGGAAGGAAGGGGAAAGGATGGAGAGATAAACCCTCTCTTGATATTGGAGGATTGTATCTTCCTTTTGGAATTTTATCCCTCCCTTTATATTTGGAAGTTGTAGCTACCTTTGGAAGTCATTACTACCCTTGAACAATAACTATTGGTTATTTCTCATATATTGTGCATGGTGTATTGTGGTGTATTGGTGTAACTCTTTTACTATTGTTCATTGCTCATTGGATATAATTGAATATATAATCCGTTTGAAGTATAAGTTGAAAAAAAAAGAAATTTTAATTGATATTGATTCACCCCCCTCTCAGTATCATTAGACATTGCACGAATCTCAATGTGTGAATAGATTTTTTGTCGTCGAACACAAGGCAAACCACCCAATCAGCTACCAATGATGAAATGTCAACTGCGGGGTTCAAGGTTACCTAGCAATAAGGAAAGTAGGACCAAGGTGCACAATAGGACTACAGCTTCATGTGATTCTGAGACACACTAAGGGTATGGCCTACATGCAAAGTCAAGAGTTCTGAGGAATGGCTGACACAGGTTGATAGACATCCTTTGAACAAGAACATGAGACATATGGAAGACTCTGGAAGCATAAACTCAATGATGAAACTTTGAGATGCAGGAGGCATCAATCAAAATCTCCATAGGGATTGGACGAGTAACCAGTCGGGGGAGTAAACTCTATGTAACGAGCTTAGCTTCCTAAGGTCGTGCTAAACCCAAAATTTTAATGACAAGTGGACTCAAAAAATTTGTGCTTTGTTCAAAGGTGACACGACTGCTACCAATATAAGATAATACTCCCTTCCTGCCCCTCTTTTTTGTTTTTTTGTTTTCATAGTCAAATGAATGTTATGATATAGAGGAGGAAACGAGTGTCGCAAGTAAGCAAAACTAGTTCCGGTAGTGGAACATACCTGTGCTCAATGCAAGGAGATGCATGCGGGAGATGGACACTCCGGGGAATGTTTCCTCCTGGGTATAGGGTGTCAAGTTGCAAAGGATATAAACAAGGCTCTGCTTGGCTGATGATGCAAACTACTGAGGTGAAAATCTTATAACGCAAAAGTGAGAACCAGCAATAGGCTCAATACTACAAGCAAGGGCATGAGATGCAATTACAACTTAACGCCAAAAAATGTCATTTTTCGTAATCTTAGTCTACTTAGTTTGAAAAAGGGATAAACTTGCACCAAATAGATGTCCTTTCAAATCCAATTTACGAGTGTGAAAGAGACAAGTTCCCTCGACAATCTTTTCGCTTTTTGAAACAAGTCGAAAAAGAGCTTAAATCAAACTCACTTGGGAGTCCTCTAGGTATAGGTCAGCATGTTTATGACTAAGAAATGAGGTTCAACATAAATTCATGTATTAGCTATAAGGGACTCCCGGTCCTAAAGAAAAAATCTATGCACGGGCACCAAATGAACCAGGGGATCTAACTAGGGTACTCGTGTTTGGTAAGTCTCTACCATTCGATAACGACACTTCTAATTGTAGATAGAAGGTTATGTGTTGTTATAAAATGGGTTTGTACCTAAGGCATATGAGTGACAATCATAGGATGATGCAAGTGTGCATGATGGAGTGGAAACCTATCCTATATGTTGGGTAACGAAAATACCTATCCAAAGCTATGAACAGACGACATGGCGTTGAAAACTACAAGAATCCCTGGATAAAACTACAAAAACCATATCCATCCACTATCGTATAAGTCCATTAGGCCAAAATATTGTACAAAACTATACAAAGTGGGTAAAAATTTGCTTTAATAGTTAAAAAAACCAATTTTACTATACCATTTGTATTTTTTACCCAAACAGTGGATTTTGGACCAAATCGCCTCCGAGTTTCAACTGTTGATTGCGGGAGCTACGAGCAACAGAATCCATGACTATCTGGACCAAGGAATTCCTCTTGCGCTCCTCTTTCTTTTTAGTGGATTAAAATTTGAAATTAGACCTCATTTTTTAAGTTATTTAGGGTGCAAATTGAAAACTTAGGTGTATGCAGGCTACAACTTATACATGGTTGTTTAAAAGAAAGCCAGCGTATAAGCAGCCCTATACGCGATTTTGTACACTACAAATCGTATATACATCTGTGAATAAGTTTTTTTAAGGTTGCTAACTCAAAAAGGGTTTGACTATTGCAGGATGGTGCTAGAGTGGACAGAAAGAGAACACAAGGAGGTGGATGTTGCAGTGGAGAGAGATCCAAGGGCCCAAATGGCCTTAAAAAGATGTGGGATATATAAATTTTGGGCTCTCAAAGGTATGAGGGCTCAGTGAGATTGCTACATTTCCTCATGGATTACTGGGATACGGATAGTGAGAGCTTCAATCTTGATGGACAACCATTAAGGATTGAAGTTGATGACATTTATTTCTTGACAGGATTGTCACGTCGAGGTGAGGTGGTCAACCTCAAAGCCCAGGGAGTTGGGAGAAGCATGAAAATCGAGGAATACATAGCCGCTCATTGCATTGCAAGGACCAAGAAAGTAGGAAGCCAACTCCCAATCTGAGCGATAAACAATCTAAGCCTCAAGATTGTTGTCCTCGTTTTGACATGGATCACAGAATCAGCCTCTTTGCACCAGGCATCAAGGTCACTTATTTTCTACTCAATGGAGTGCTTGAGACCCACGGTGTATGACTGGTGCACCTCACTACTGGCTAACATGAAGAGCCAACTGACAAAATGCAAACAGGGTAGTAAAAGGAACTTCGGGTTCGCTTCTATCCTTTGTAGTTTCTTCTTCGAGCGGGTTCCAGGCTTGGGACCTAGAGTTGAGACTATTTCGCGTGGACCTCACGATCCAGCCATGGCACGGTGGACCAAGGTGATGAGGTAGCAAGGGGGAGGTAGGGTGCCAACACCTTACAACAATGACTTCTTCTTCTGGTTGAGACGACAGGTCATAGCTCTGGATGACTACCCCTACACAGGCATTGAATTCGGAGGAGATCCTAACATTCAATTACCACCTTGATCTTGTTGATTAATTGTGTTGGTTGTCATTGATTTCAACCCTTGAAGAATGTTCGATAGCAAATTCTGGTAGCACAAAGGTTTGGGTAATGGACCCAAGTTTGTTTGATGTATAATGGTGTGAGTTTTAATATATTTGAAGATAAGCCTATTCTATATGGATAATACATGTCATGTCATTTCTGGTGGTATGTGGAACGTCACATAACTCCTCACGGTTAGAGAGTTATGGCCATGTGAAGTTGGAGAACCCTCATGAGTCATCTAGAAACCCCAAAAGGTTAAAATAGTCAAAGTGTTTGCAAAGAAGAAATTATTTAAATAATAAAGTGAAGTGATGAGTGTACTATAAGTCAAAGAGGATGCAAAAGAAATTATTTAAATAATAAAGTTAATAGAGAAATTACTAAGTGGACAAGTGGTTAGAAGTGGGTTAACCCTAAAATAAGGAAAGTGGGTTAAGATGGTTAAAAGGTAACCTCTTGAGGAAGCTACATGAAAGTATAAATAAGAGGCAAGGATCTCTCATTTTAATCACTTGAGCATATTGAATATCTACAAGTGAATGAGGTAACCAAAGGATATCTAAGTCGAATTTGAGAGGGAAGGTGAAGTAAAGAAGGTCGAAATTCAAGGGAGGATAAATTCTTTTGATGATGTTTTCTAAGGTATGTTATTTACAGGTCATCTCACCATTTTTGCAATAACTTTTTTCTAGAATGATTCAGACTGCGAAATTGGGAAGTCGTTGAAGAAACATATCCAAGTAGTTGTGATAAAAATATCATCTTGTGGGTCGTTTTATTTTTGGAGTTACACTCCGTAGAAAATAGGGTTTGTGACTAGTCTTGAAACTAGTTTAAAACAGGTGTTTCGGGTAAAAACGTATTAACTTCTTCATGACAGATCAAAAATCTATAAGACCAAATGTATGGTTTAGAGTAAAGTCTTTAGTATTTTTTGTACCATTTTTAGATCCATACAACATATATTTCATGCGGGGAATTCTCTACAAGTACGCTCTCTAGAATAAGCCAAAATTCAGCAAGATACGTCATTTTTGCTATAAATCATTTTCTGAGAGGTTCCAATAAGTGAAACCTAGAGAAATTGCAGACAACACACTGAATATCATTGTGCACTATTGTGAATATATTGAATATTGAATATATGATGCATACCCCTCACAACAATTCTCAAAAAGTCTTTCAGCTGGATAAATTATCTTTCAATGAGAATAAAAAACATCATGAAAGTCCTTCAACTAGGAAATACTAGAAGCAGGGAGTGTTCTATACCATTGCCTCACATCGCCTTCCAATGAATACATGAACATTTTCATCAATATATCTTCATGATGGATTTCAAGTTGTTGCATCAAAGCATGAAATTCATGAACATGCTCAAAAGGGTTGTCATCGTCACCTTCATAAAATTTGGGCAGCAGATCTTGCCATTTATCAATTTGAGGCACAAGATGTGGATAACCATCTATGGCTGAGAAATTGAGTGGGGCAAACCTTCTGGCCAAGATAGCCTTCATAGCCATTTGATTTTTCCCATCCCCAATGGAGTCACCAACATATTTTGAACAATGGAGTCGCCATGGTGAATGTGCAGTCTTGAAGGTGTCCAACTTCAATCACCATCTAAAGCTGGAGTTGTGCAATGTCGTTCTTCCCAAGGAGCTTTTCAATCTGCTCAAATTCGTCCCCGACAACGGCGCCAATTTATGTTAACACTCCAAGAGTCACTCCCAGACTGCAAATGAGAGTAAGCTTGGTAACATAAAAATGTAAAAATAATTGATTATTTTTGTGGATTAAGAAAAAGGAAAACAAGGAAGGGGAAGGACAGTAAGTTGTTATAAATCAATGATGGACCATTGGGCTATGGAGTCAAGAAACACCCTGCTTATTAAATGCAATCAATCTACATATCAGATAAAGGTTTATTTAATAGAGGAAGAAGAATATAACACAAAGAAGAACATCCATAAGGCATAGATCCTCTCTGCATAAATGAATTCAAGGTACTTGAATGTAAACAGTGACTAATAGGCAAAATACAATAGATCCTTAGATGCTCAAGAATCCATTAATCAAAGCCAACCATGATCCTCAAGGTGTACAATTCATTCAAGTAAGAAGACAAATTGAAAAAGAAAACAGAGATACAATCTAATAACACAGATATCATGAACCTTCAATAACATAAATGTTTATAAAAATATAAGCCCCTCAGGGTTACAATGATAACAGGCAAAGTGCCTCCTACAACTTTCTCATCTCTCTTGGCTCATGAATCCAACCCCATTTTCCTCAAGAGATATCCTTTCTTAAAAATAAATTAGCATCCAAATAAACTTAGGAGGTTGAATCCCATCTCCTTCATTGGATTCTAAACCTTGGATATAGGTGGCAACAATCAAAGAGACAAAAATCCAACAAACTGCTAATTTTCAGGAATTTGTTGGAAGTCATTAATAAAATGTCTCCACCTCATTGCATGAGGCATTTTCTGGAGATAAATATTAGGTGCAGGTGTCCCTTGACATCCAACTTATCCTTGAAAAGTCATTCGAACCCTCCTTGACATGTGGCAACCTCCCAACAAGGCGAATATCAAAACCATGACCACTACAGGAAATTAGGCAGCGCCCCTATAAAACAGTTGGGTAGCGCCACTTCTATGTATGATAGCTCCCAAACCATAACACATTTTGAAAACCTAAGAGAGGTTTTTGTTATTTGGCATGTTATGAACAAAAACCTCCTCCAGTTTTCAAAAATACCTTCTCAATTGTTCAGAATCCAAGTTTCAAGTTAGTGACTAAAAACTAGTAAAATAACTCTGCACAATTCGTTTTCTACTAGAAATATTAGGTAGCGCCACTTATGTTGCGCCTGTGTGTAGGTTTAGGTAGCAATCTTGACATGTGTAGAGCAGTTGGTGGTCTTTTATAATGTCGAACCCATTGTGTTTAGGTGTCTTGGCAGTATAGTAGGTTGTGCACTTTACCACCGAGGGAGTTAACACTTTAGCAAAAACCCAAAACTCTGATAGTTAGGCCTCTTCTAGCTGCAAATTCTTATGCTAACAGAATGAAAATCCATTTATTGTACATTCCCCCTATGATACGCCTCGTAAGGACGTATTGAAATGGATTTATATCGGCAACCACAGTAGTCTTGCAAAGCAATATATAATGTCATAATCATTGGACTGCATGAATAGCAATCGAAGATAGCTTTTCAACATGAGAACACTTGAGTTTAGGGCAGACTAAGTTTCAACTATGATAGTAAATGACGTGCTCACAGAGCTCATCATCCTCCTGAACCAACACCATACCAATCGTCTCTTTAGACACGGTGACATAAAGCAAGTAATCTCTACTGTAGTCGGGAGACTTCAGCAGAGGTGTCGATACCAAGGCTTTCTTCAAAGCATCAAAGGATTCCTGGGCTCACTCATCCCAAATAAAAGGAATGTCCTTCTTTAAGAGACGCATGAAACCCTTAGTAATATTGGCATAGTTCAATATAAACCGTCATTAAAAGTTAGCTTTCCTATGTAAACCTTGAAGTTGGCAAATAGTGTGCAGGGGAGGCAATCGAAGTATTGCCTCAACCTTTAACGGATCTACCATGATCCCGGTCTCAGAGACTAAAAATCCTAGAAGACGACCTAACCTAACGCAAAAGATGCATTTATGAGGTTTCAACCGGATTCGATAATGGTGACATCTTTCAAAAACTAGCCGAAGGTGTTTAGGGTGATCCACTCTCTTACGAGAGTGAGTATCAAGATCCTCAAGATAGGCTTCGACTATATACTTGAGATCGTGAAATCCGAAGGTCATAGCTCGTTGGAAGGTTGCTACGGCGTTTTTAAGGCCGAAAGACATCTTTCAGTATGCGAAAGTACCCCAAGGGAAAATAAATGCCGTCTTATGTTGGTCATCGGGTTTAATCTGAATTTGGTTATACCCTGAAAATTCGTCCATGAAAGAAAAAACATTGCTTCTGGCACACTCATCGAGAATATGATCGATGAAAGGTGTCGGGAAGTTATCTTTAGGACAGACCTTATTCAGGTCATGAAAATCCATACATACGTGGATGGTTCCTTGCTTGTTATTCATAGGAACGGGATTGGATACCCATTCAGTCAAGGGAACCGGGTAGATACAGTCAACAATAAGCAGTTTTTCTACATCTGCCTTAATAGCAGGGGCCTTCCTAAGATTGACAGCTCTAATAAGTTGTCAAACAGGGTTAGCATCTGTGTAAGTTTTCATCTCGTGCTCGACAATTCGAGGGTGGATTCCTAGCATCTCTTCATATGACCAAGTGAATACATCTCGGAATTCCTTGAAGAGTTCGGTGTAGATTAGAATTTCTTCTAGCGAACAATCTGCATCGATATATACATTTTCAATCTTGTCAAGGATACGATAGATATTGATCGTGAAGGTAGGGGAGATACTTGCCATGTTTCATTCGGCATAAATGACGTGCGTATCAAGTGGAACTATGGCGTGACCGACTACCTCGCTCAAAGTAGATCTGAAATCATCTTGTTCAATTTTAGCAAGCTCTAGGAGACAATAAGAGTAGTGATGCATATCATCTCAAGGCCTGTCAGAACCATTCATGGCCTAGATGATAGCTTCATCTGAAGGTGAAGTCTCATCAAGGCATTCAAGTGAACAAGACGATGAAGTGGTCCATACGGGCTCTAGAACAAAATCCTCCTAGTCCATCTGCGAGGTAATAGGATTGGGATCGGTGGAAGAGTCAAGAACAACTTGATACGCAATATTTGTTGTCGATAGTGGCATGGTCATTCGAGAATGTAACTAACCTTCATAAGATGCAGTTGAGGAAGGTAGGGTCCAAGGATCGTTAAAATAGGAAGTGCATAAAGGAATGGACCTCTCTAACGAAACGGGCCTACTGGACATGGCGTATATATGGTGAACCGGTGCCATAAAATCAAAGGTACCCATAAGGGATGAATACATTCCAACACTGATATTCTCAGTTGTCAACTGAGAATTGTCGATCACGGGGATCGACGGTCCAACAGATGCATTAGGGATAGCGTACGCAAAGGATAACTGGTCGATCATCACGATCTTCCCATCATGAGGAAAGCGAAGAGTGTTAAAGACAGATGATACGATTGCAGTCATAGCATAAGTCCAATTACATCCTAGTAACAAGTTATAATCGAGGGGCGCATCAACCACCTCAACATCCACCTCTACCGTCTTCCCACCTAACTGGACTGAAAAGGTAGGAAAAACACCGTGAGGGCGAAAGGAACGACCGTCAAAAGCAGTCAACATGGTCGGATACTGAGAAAGGGTCGGAGAGTCGAGGGCTTTCCAACAGACTGGAACATCACACATGTTGCAGCGCCTTCATCAACAACAGTATGCTTGATGGTATACTTCGAGTAAGCCACGTGGATTTGAAATGCCACATGGTAAGGCAAGCGAGGCTTCACATTTGTGATGTCAAACTTGATAACTTTAGAGCCACAAGAATCTAGAGCTCCTAACGTAGATAGTAAAACATTCCTCTGTGAAGGACACGTTTGGAGTACCTCCAAAGCCAACATCGCACAAGGGGTTTGACGTAGGTCCACAATAATAGAGTAATTTTAGGCAGCTCTAGCATTAGAATTGTGGGTAGAGTGCTTGAGTACTCCTTTTGGAATACAAGTCGGGGACTCTGGTTTTTCGATATGTAAGGGCGTCTTCGGAGGAGGAAGAGACTCTAGACCGGGAATAGTCTGTGGAGAACTGTAATCGCGAGATTGAGTGGCTACATTAATCCCAGTTTTAACCATATTGATGCATAAACGGTCACCATCTTGCGTCAGTAGGGTTTTGATTCCCGCCTGACGCATTTCTGGCATTTGAGGAGCTCGAGGCCATGTGTTGATTATGTTGAAAATGATTAGTCAGCACGGCAGTCAATAGAGATAAAAGCCTCGCAGCTTCTGCAAGTTTGGGGAATAAATGGGTAAGGTGATCATCTATACAAAGCTTACAGGGAAACTTCACCTTCTGCCTTTCTTTCTTGCCCTCACCATCATTATTATTCCTCTTCTCATTATTACCATTATCCTTGGGTTTATTATTATTCTTCCCACCCTTACAATTATTATAACGTCCTTTCTTTTTATTCCCTCCTGGTTGTTGGTTACCATTCAGGCTAGTTGACGATTGCACAGAATGTACGTCTTCCAACTGAGTGGGATTGGAGGACACAGACAAAGTTAACCCTCCTACAGACTGGTTTAAAGACAAGTCTTTCAAATGTCTTGTCACCGAGTCTACGGATTTCACATTGTCGGAGCCTACAATGCCATCGGCATGAGGCCTGGGCTTTTGTCTAGGGTCATAGGTTGACCTCGGTGTGTCTGGAAGAATCTCGTATAAAATCCCAGACTGAGCATATATAAGATCTAACTGTTGGGCTTTAAAAATTGCTTCTTCCACATATGTAACCCTGGATGTAGAAACATCCGTCGAAAGATAAGGCAAGAGGGATTTAAGGAACCACTATAGCAGGAATTTTGGGGGCATGTAGGTCTTGATCAACCTATTCCATCTACGTCAATCCTAGATGTGATATGAGATATGAGTGGCCTTGTCCTGATGTAAGGTGGATAAAATTTATATGCCAGCATCGTAATGAACCGACAATTGGAAGTGGTTGAGAAAGACTAAAACCAACTGATTAAAACTTTTGTATGCCCCACTAGGCAGCTCTATATACCATTTCACAACAACCCTCGTGAGAGTGTGTTGAAACAATCTTAACCGAATAGAGTTGTCATTAAGAGAATTCGAATAGCACCAAAGGTGAAAAGTGGTAACGTGATCACCATGATCCTCACCAGTTTTACCTTCGAATTTTGGAATATCTGAAAGCAGCTTAGTGGGGACGGGGGCCATGATGGATCATGCCACATGGGGTCATGCATCAACTTAGACAAGTCTGGAAAATTGAGCGTGGCCAGAAAAGGGAGGCGGGATTGCGGCATCTGGCCCTAAGCTTACTGGAAAGATTGTTGTTGGGGAATCGCAGCCCATCCAAGGTTCTGGTAAGCACCATGGACCTGTCCGGGATTGTAAGACCCTCCTCCGGACTGATTCATGAGGGGTTGGTTGGGCACCATTTCAGTAGGAATGTTATGATGAGGATTGTAAACATTGCCCCTAGCTAAAGTAGCTCTAGACTAGGGGTTTCCCAACGAGTGAAACTGACCTCTTCTGGGTGTGAATCCAAAGGATAAAGGTGAATTCATCATGCCAAACGTGTTGGTCAGAATTGGTATAGAGGAGGTGGGTGTAAAGGACAGGACGTGAGTAGTATCTTGTCCGCCAGGTTGGTTACTCCATCCAGGAGCATTAGAACCAAGATTAAACCTGGGGTGGAAAGGAAGGCCTCCAACTGTAGGAATTGTTTGTGGGACATGAGCACCACAAAACAAGAAAGGAGTATGTGAAGGAGGCATGCCCCCAAGTCCAACACTAGTATGCGGGCTAGTCATAGGGATGGAGGATGAAAACTGCAATGTGAAATTCGACATACCATAAGAAAAAGGGCTAGAGGCCATAGGGATGGGCTGAACGTTGTAGCCCGACGAGTGACAAAGGGACCCAAAAGGTGTCGTGGCTATAGGTTGAGCATTCGCTATAGGATGGATAAGAGTGATGATAAGAACCTCTGGCACCACAACCATAGTGGTTGAAGGTGTCAAATAAATGTTGTTAACTATAGTGGGTATAGGAGTTGAAGGACTCCCACTATCTTTCTGACTCGATTCAATACTCATCCTTGTATGATCACAAGTCTGGTAAGTGGAGTTGTCTGTACCATGTTTGATAACTTTACGCCTTTTAGAAGACAAAGACTCAAAATGTGGTGGTAACTGTAACAAGCGGTGAGACCTGCAGGGAAGTTGGTCTGGCTCCACGATGACTCAAGACTCATGATATAAAAAACAAATCCTAAGGCCAACTAGTAATCAACGAGCACACCAAAGTAAAATAAACAAAAGGCCAATATGCACACAAATATGATAAAGTGGTTGAAAGGGACTTCTCTCTCTAAGTAGGTATGCCTCGCCCAAGAGGGGCCTGAGACTCCTCTACTAAAGATTGGAGGTAACAAAATCAGTTATAAGGGCCCTCGTGAGCTTAACAACCATTCGGTCAGATCCCTCCGGAGAGGTAATCCTCCATAAAGGTTGTGTGTTGTCTGACCCTTATCTGACCTAGGGTACCTGCAGAATAACCCCTGCAAGTAACCTATGTGGTACTTAAGTCAAGCAACTAAGAAACCACGATATAACCGATGCAAAGGTGAATGGTCGTAATTCAGGTCCACCGTATGGATAGGGTAACAAAGTCTGAAACCTCAAAAGCATTGCCTCTCACAGAGGTAAAGGTACTAGCAAGATCCCCATATATGCATAGATCCCTAGAAATATATCTAACGCTAAGAAGGTATCGGAGGGATATCCCTTCAACCAACCTCACGTGACCTTGTGCTTAACTTCGGTGTAAGCGGAGCCTCCTGATATTATCGATTATACAATGGATTTCTCCACTCCCTTTGTCAGACACATATGTTGATTTAATAGCCTTGGAGAAGTTTACTCACAAAATCCTATTCCAAGGCTCTAAATCCTAAGCTAGTTAGTGCACCCTAGAAAATAAAATCGTTACTAATCAATTTTAAATTATAAGTGTTACTTTTAGTGGCCTTGTTTACTCAAAAAGGTATGGTCATGAAACTAATGATGTTATGACTCAGCAAGTAAAATAAATGAATATGAATATACTGCAAAGTCCTAACTTCAATTCTCAATAAATGACATGCTTTCCAAAATGAAATTTTCAATTCAGTTCTGCAATTCTAAACAAGATGCAATATTTCTTTACATGTGCTAAGATCAATGATAAATTCCTAAAAATCAAATGTCATCAATGCAAAATGCCTAATATTTTTGTATTTTCAATATAAAAGAATGAAAATGTAAGGACTGAACAACAGCTTGATATAAAGACTCTATTGTATGTAAATAGAGTCAAACCAAGTATGATATCAAGGAGCAAACACCCAACCCAAGATGCAAGGACAATCAAATGAAAAAAATGATGAGAAAGACACCGCCCAAAAATTCAACCAAAGAAAGGTTTCTTGTCATTCCACGGACACTTAACAGTCATAACAGAGACCTAAGAAGACTCGACAATCATCAAAACCCACCCAATAATCATCAAACCCATAAACCAAGTAACCAAAGGTGATGTACGCGACTATTCGGGAGAAAAGTGTGTATGTACGCCTCTTCCAAGAGGACAACTCATGCATGTACGCCATTGTCAGGAAAAAACTCGCGTATATGTGTTAAAACATAGCCAAGCTAAGGGAAACGCTAAGAAACTCACACCCATAATGAACAGAGGTTGACAAGCAATAAGACGACAAGAAACTCAATATAAACAAGAGCAATCAAAGGAGAAAAACACTCCAAACCCTGAAAAAGAAGATCATCTCCCCAGTATGGTCGTCAATTCTGTTAAGAAGAAAATCTCTCTATGGCTAGGGGTCAACCAAAACTGACGAAAATGACTGTAGAAATCAACTCTAATCTCAGATATCCTATATAAGAAAATATGTTAACGAGATAAGATAAAATACCTACCTCGTCCAAACGTTCGATGAAGTCCACCGTTGAGCACTTGACTCAAAGCAATACACCTGCAACTTGTCATCAACAACCAAGAAACACAAGCATATGGTAATAATATATAATATTAGCACATTCAATAGCATAATCCATCAATATTCATAACAAATACGTCCATGGAATAACAATTCATATATTTGCAAGACATTAATTGGACAAGAAAAGAGTATTTCTATTAAAATGTAATCATCAAAAGTGAATGAATTACAAACTTTTGTGTCGGCGCGGTTCGGAACCGAGAAACTAAGTCCCTTCCAGTTGGGCCTCCACCACTTCAATCCTCCACCAAAGGCAAGCTCATATAAGAGAGACAATGAGGTTCTCAATCAAGTAGGGAAGAGCTTGAGGGTTGAACAATGTGTTTAGACTTAAAAGGATAAGGATGCAGACTCAATATGAAGTGATAATTTCTCAAGAGTAACTTTGCTCTTAAAGTTGAATTATTCTCCTCATTTTCCATAGCTCAAATTTGGCCCATTTATAGCCTTCAAATGGAACTGAAAGGTCGAATCGAAACATTTCTAGTATATGGAAGGCCAAGGATCACGGATCTTATGACGTGACATGGAAACCTGACACCATTTTTTTAATTTTGGGCACAAATCTCAATGTACACAGGTTGTAGTGGTGCAATCTGCATATACACATGTTGTGTAGTTGTTAGGGCGCGTATATGTGGAGAAATAATGTTTTCAGCCCTGGGATTTGTAAAAAAGAGACCTCAAGTCTACATAGAGAAATGGAACAAGGTCTTCTGAGAAAATTTTCATAAGGTGAGGCAAATCTTGCTATAACATTTACCCAACAATTTCTTTTAAATAAGTTAAGCAATTTTGTAATATACCAGATATAAAAAGTATGCAGAACAGAAATAAAATGCTAGAAATGGCAGAATAACAGTAATATAACCAGCATAATCTCCACAATAACACATAAATGATATAA
>JZKD02S0192507.1:69454-80191 GCA_000966675.3 Picea glauca | reverse complement strand
TTGTGTGCAACAACTTGTGAAGTTGTTTGGTTGAGAAGACTACTTCAAGATGTTGGAGAAGAACAAAGGAAAGCTACGATAATCAAATGTGATAACCAAAGCTCAATCAAGTTGGCAAATAATCCAGTTTACCATTCAAGGACAAAGCATGTTGATACTCAGTTTCATTTTGTTCGAGAAAAGATGTAGTCTAATGATATTGCTTTAGTGTATTGTAATACTAGTGAAAATGCTGCTGATATTTTCACTAAGTCTCTTGGGAAGATAAAATTTGAATTGTTTAGGGAGATGTTAGGTGTGGATGTCAATCATTTCTCCATTAAAGGGGAGACTTAGAAATAATGAAGATTAGTTAATAATGGAGACTCCTCTAAACCGAATAATGGTTCCAACTGTCTAAGCCAAATATCATCATATATATTGTACTCCTCATTGATTTAATAAAACGACGTGCGTGGCTTTGCTCTGATGGCCTCTAGGTGATGCATGGCCTTTCTTTCTCTCTTTCTATTTTCAAGTAAGACAATTCCAAGAGAGGATATAGAGTGCTCCAAATTCCTATTTATTATTATTATTATATTTTTGATCTCTATCTCTAATAATATCTATTCTATACTTAATTATTACCCAACTTCCTTCCTTCTCCACTTCTTTTACCTTTTGAACTTCCTTAATTCAACTTAGTTTTTTGGAATGTTGTTGATCATCATTGTTATTCTCACTGATCTTGGGTCATTAACCTATTTCCTCAAATCTAATTAAGACAAGTTTTTAGCCAATAAAAAACAATGCTTAAGCTTACTCCATAACCACTATAACCAATTAAACTTAACACAAATTTAAAAAACCAAATTAATTTAATATAACACCATATATTTTAATATAATGTTATTTATATTTACTACCATACATAATTTGTCATTTTTCTATTCACCTAACAAAGTGGACATAAAGTTTGGTAATCAATATCCAACTTGAAATGTTGTGAATGAATTATAAACCATTGGATCATAATTGCTTTTAGATCCAACAACCTATAATCCATAGAATTGTTACTCGCTGAAAAGTTTGGAGTAAAGATGAATTTATGAATTTTATGTGAAGCCACATTCTCTCAACCTCAATGATTATCCCAAACTTTTTATGTGACAAGCATGATCACAACTACTAGTCAGATGAAAGCCAGAGGTTTGTCGACGTGTTTGTCTGAAAGAGCACGCATACGTTGGATACAAAACTTCCGTGGTTGGACTATGAGGAATGATATATGTTTCGTGCACCCATTATAGAAGTTTGAAGCTCACCATCAATGTTTAGTGAACCTAGAAGGTTGTATAGTTTTAATTTTTTAAGTTTTTATAGGAAAAATAAAAAAAAGTTAAGGTATTATAAGGATGTAATCAACCCTAATTTAGAAGATCAAAATTATCTATCTGTTTTGATGAGTGTAAAGAAAAAAATAAGCATTGCTAAGATACAAACAAATTCTCACCAACTCCGTAGTGAAAATGGGCCACCTTTGTGACAATAAGAAGATTGAAGATGAAAAACACTTTCTCTAAGATTGTCGAACCTATTCCCAAATTATATCTCATTTTCAAAATATTTGTCACACTGCCAACCTTCCTAAGAGTTTTCAGAGTGGTGAATCCATTTCTATATTCAAAAATGGATTTTGAACAACAAAAAATAGTGATTTATGTAAATTTATATTGCCAGATTCCACTGAAAAAATTGCCTAGTAGAAAAAACAATTTCTTAAAACAAATAAAAAATTATTGAAACACTCTAACTAAATAAATTTAACAATTAAAATTTACAAATCCAACCATTTTTAATGACACAAAAAAATATCACGACTAATAATAATAATAATAAAAATCAGAATACTTTCATTAAAAAAAAAAAACTTTTAGAATACTTTCATTCACTCTTTACATTTTGATACATAGAGTCATTGTTTATCTATACCATTAGTAAGCAAGCCCAACAAGGAAGCTAAGGAATTGAACAACTTTGCGGCACAGAAACACCTTTTGTTAATATTTATAGACCAGAAACAACTTTGTGGTAGAATAAAACTTGATATTAAGATTTATAAGGCTTAATGAACATTGAACATTAATCATCATGGATAAAAACTATCCAAAACTTTTCTCCCAAAATCTAATTATTTAATCATGTACAATGCTATTACACAAAACATTATATTGAGATTTATAAACCAGAGAAATGGATGAATTTTTTAAGGAAATTTAATAAAATAAAATTTAATTTTCTAAAAAAAAATCTTTATTCTCATAATCAATCCATTCATAAACTACCGGAAACTTCTCTCCCAAAATCTAATTTAATCGTGTACAATGCTATTCGTGCATCTTTATGGCATAGTTATACAGTCACATTAAATTTTATACTTCTGGAAGCTGAAACAAAATGCATATGTAAAGAAATAAATTCTAATGACAAAAATAGAAATAGAAACATAAAACATTGCTTTCAATTTCTGTTTGGTATACTTTTTAGTTCAATTAGGGTTTTGATGCAGCCGAACCAAATAAGGGTAGTGGAAGTGAGCTTTCGGCACGTGGCGTTGAAGTTGAAGTAGAAGTAGAAGTAGAAGTAGTTGAATGGGTACGTTTGATTTTGATTTTTAGTGAGAATCATATTTATATGACTTTGGCTAAACCTTGTATTTTTATGTTTTTTTTAAGAATTGGAAAAAATAATTATTTTTTTATGTTTAAATTGTATTTTTAAATATATTAATAAATTTAACTTGTAAAAAAACTCTTAAAACATTTTGATTATACAAATTTAATTACTCAAATCTACAAAATTAACAATTTCTCACAAAATTTCAAATAAAATCCAAAAAAACAAAATAAAATAAAATAAAATTTATACTTAGCTTTCATTAATTTCCACCCATATTTCTACCTCTGAAATACTATACCTCTTACTCTATTGATGCAGCAAGCTTCCTGTAATGGTTAATATTACATTAACGACCGCTGGGTTCCAAGTCAGCTGAGGTGACAGATGGAAATTCCAAGCCTGACAGCTGGGCAGAGGCAGTACTCAGTTATATCAGGTTCCGTAATCTTAGGGAGGAGAGTGTCGAGATGGAACCTTCGGCTAACTTTTTAGCAGCGAAGAATATTTCACCCCATCCAATCCATCCTCTTCTGAACTCCCAATGATATTTGTAGCAGCTCCCAATGACGACGATGACACATACAAGTTACAACCCATGAGAATCTGACGGAATTAAAAAGGAGTGCAGAGGGTACTGATATCGTAGGATGATGGATCTTGAAGGCTGTCAGAATCGGTGTTTAAACACTCTTTATGACAGTCGGACGGCTCGGGATCCGTGAAGCAACCAGGCGTTAACTATTATCTTTTAAGTGGCCAGGAGGGAGGGAGCGAGGGAGGATGCAAGAAATTGAGACACTCGGAGTTTAGTTCAATGGAGTTTATGAAGATAAACGTCTACTGCTTTATTATTTGTTTGTCTGCAAGATCCATTGCAGCAGCTTATGATGGTGATAAGCAGCCTAATCATTCGCCTGCGCTGTTCGTGTTTGGGGATTCATTAGCAGATGCGGGCAATAACAATTTCATTCCCAAATGCACTGCTCGTGCAGACTTCCCTCCTTATGGCATGTCCTTCTTCCGCCATCCCACGGGCCGCTTCACAAATGGCCGCACCGCCATTGATTTCATAGGTATAAATACCAGACTCTAGTTTACATTTTGTTATTTTAACAGAATATTGATTAGCTCAAGGAATGGGGTTTACTAAGAATGTTATTCATAGATATGGGGAAATTCTTCAGTGATATCTCCATCTAATCTCTCGTCTCTCGTACTGGGCAATGGCATACATACTCCCTAAACTTAGTAACAGCGGCTCTATAATACTTCAAGTGATATATTTTAGCGACATTTGTTTAAAATCCGAGGAAAAGTTGTTATATTCATAGTTATGAATGATTTTTATTTGTAATCAGTAACAAAATTGTTCTATGCTACTGAGTAGTGTTACAAATCACATACTCTATCACCCTGCACAAATTATTAATTTCCTCCTATATCTTTAAGGTTCCAACTACATAGTTGGACTAAAAGTAGGGTATATTCATCAGTTTAATATGAAAGGATCTTATTCATTTTTTTTAAGCTTTATATATACTATAAGCAGCAAACTTGTGGCTGGTGAATGTCTAAAAGTTTAGGTTGCTCATAAAATGAAAAGCTGCCATAAAATGAAACTCATAACTGCATATGGTATCTCTTCACTCTGTAACAAAACTTTAATCTTTGTTAATTACTGAGACTTAACAATCAATTAACCACCATAGTAAATTTTAAATATGATAAAATAAAAATAAAAAAATAAACATGTAAACTGATGCCTTTATAATAGTGAGGAAGTTAATGGTTGAAATTACAACTATTGATTTATTGAGACGACTAAGAATATTCCATCAATATTTAATCTGTCCATACAAAACTGATTAAACATTAAAAACCTATTAAATATACCTATTATCAATAGATATACACCTTTCCAACTAAATATTTATAAAAACTATATATAAAAACATTTTACTATTTATGATGCATTTATGAGCATCTCAAAATACTAAAAAATTATGGATCGGGGATAAAACACCTAAGTGAGTCCGAAAAAATTGAACGTCATCTATAAAGTATTAAAATGGTCACTTTTTATAAAACAAAATACATAGTAACATAAAATAACATTAATCTCATTTTCATGATCTCGGATGAGGTGCATTGTTCATGATCATTTGAGATGGGTCCCATTCAATGGCATGTAGGTACTAGTCATCATGTGCTGAACAATGTCTCATCGGTCAATAGTAGGTTGGGGTCATGGTCCCTAAGATTGAAAGCACCAAGGTCAACAAAGCCTTTTTTAAGTGTTAGGGCAAGCTATTTGATATTTTGTTAACATGCCTATGGTGTTTTTGAACAAGTGTGTTGGCTTGATGTGTTGGTTTGTTAATTAGTTTTTTTTTTTTCAATAGAAAATTAGCTCAAAATTATATTAAGATATATTTTTTTACATAATATCATTCAAGTCCAAGTTCACTTTGACATGATTGATAATAAGTTCGCAAATAGGTAGTAACTATCAAAGTTCATACAAACTCCAAAAGGAGACAATAGGCCAAAAAGTTTTTCCTATGATATATCATACATATATAGGAACTGTTTAGAAACTATAAAATCGCTGACCATAGAAATACTATCTTTAGTATAAAGAAGATTAGAACATAGCCAAGTGATTCAAAGGACTTGCTCCTTCAGGCTCCCATTGATAATAAGTAATCCTTCCTTCGTGCTCCAGGAGGGCCTGTTTAGAAAGCTTATCCGCCTCTTTGTTGAAATCTCTGTAGATATGGTAGAAACTAATCGCCTATAAATTTTTTATAAGATCTTTGGTTTTAATCTTCTAGCCTTCAATAGAGCAAGCCTATAGCTGACCACGATCATTGAGCCAGTCAATTATCACCCTGGAATCACCCTGGTTTGCTAAAGAGTTTGTAGAGGTAGGTTGAGAACGAGCACATACATGAGTACGATTTGAGCTAGGAGATAGGTGACTCATAGTAGAAGCAAAGCGACTCAGAGTAAAAGTGGCTCCTTGTCAATAATCTAGAAGATGTTGTAGATACTCTATTTCCAAATGCATTTTGTGAGACACAATATTTTTTTCATGAGGTTTGCACAATAGAACCTTCAAGTTCCTCACAACTTGCATGGCCCTCCTTGTGTTAGGTCTACATCATTTTCTTTCTCATAATTTTATTCTTTACGTGTGCAATTGGCAAGTCCATTTATGTGATAGCTCATGTGAGTATGTTCAACTTCAAAATTTTGGCAATAAGAAGTTCTCGTATGAAGTCTCGTTAGTAGTTTTCAAATTTTTAAAAATTATCAGGTATTTTATCTTAGTTTTTGTGCTTAGTAATTAACACACCTTGTTGGTAGTAGATGGAATCATATTTCTTAAGTACTTTACCATGTGGATGGTGTCTTGCTTTGAATTGCATTTAAAATTATAGTTTGGTACTTCAATTCACATACATCATTTGTTAGTTTGTTTAAGTTAAATTGCTTAACTTATTTAAAAGAAATTGTTGGGTAAATGTTATAGCAAGATTTGTCTCACCTTATGCAAATTTGCTTAGAAGACCTTATTCCATTTCCCTATGCAGACTTGAAGTCTTTTTTTAATAAATTTCAGAGCTAAAAACATTATTTTTCCACATATACGTGCCCTAACAACTATATAACATGTGTATACGCAGGTTGCACCACTACAACCCGCGTACATCGAGATTTGTGCCCAAAATTAAAAAAATGGTGTCAGGTTTCCATGTCACGTCATGAGATCCATGATCCTTGGCCTTCTATATACTGGAAATGTTTCAACTCGACCTTTCAGTTCCACTTGAAGGTTATAAATGGGTCAAATATGAGCTATGGAAAATGAGGAGAATAATTCAACTTTGAGAGAAAAGTTACTCTGGAGAAATTATCACTTCATATTGAGTCTGCATCCCTATTCTTTTAAGTTTGAACACATTGTTCAGCCCCCAAGCTCTTCCTTACTTGATTGAGAACCTCATTGTCTCTCTTATATGAGCTTGCCTTTGGTGGAAGATTGAAGTGGTGGAAATCCAACTGGAATGGACTTAGTTTCTCGGTTCCGAACCGTGCCGACACAAAAATTTGTAATTCATGCACTTCTGATGATTACATTTTAATAGAAATACTCTTTTCTTGTCCAATTAATGTCTTGCAAATATATGAATTGTTATTCCATGGACGTATTTGTTATGAATATTGATGGATTATGCTATTTAATGTGCTAACATTATATATTATCACCATATGTTTGCATTTCTTGGTTGTTGATGATAAGTTGCAGGTGTATTGCTTTGAGTCAAGTGCTCAACGATGGACTTCATCGAACGTTTGGATGGGGTAGGTGTTTTCTCTGGTCTTGTTAACATATTTGTTTATATAACATATTTGAGATTAGAGTTGATTTCTATAGTCATTTTCGTCAGTTGTGGTTGACCCCTAGCCATAAAGAGATTTTCCTTGTAATAGAATTAGCGACCATATTGTGGAGATGATCTTCTTTTTCGGGGTTTGGAGTGTTTTTCTCCTTTGATTGCTCTCGTTTATATTGAGTTTCTTGCTGTCTTATTGCTTGACAGCCTCTGTTCATTCTGGGTGTAATTTTCTTAGTGTTCCCCTTAGCCTGGCTATGTTTTAACACATATACACAAGTTTTTGCCTGACAGTCGCGTACATGCGTGAGTTGTCCTCCTGGAAGAGGCGTATATACGCGCTTTTCTCTTGAACAGTCACGTACATCACCCTTTGTTACTTGGTTGCTGGGTGGGTTTTGATGATTGTCGAGTCTTCTTAGATCTCTGCTATGACTGTTAAGTGTATGTGGAATGACAAAAAACTTTTCTTTGGTTGAATTTTTGGGCGGTGTCTTTCTCATCATTTTTTTCATTTGATTGTCCTTGCATCTTGGGCTGGGTGTTTTCTCCTTGATATCCTACTTAGTTTGCCTCTGTTTACATACAATAGAGTCTTTATATCAAGCTGTTGTTCAGTGCTTGCATTTTCATTTTTGTATATTGAAAATACAAAAATATTAGGCATTTTGATGGTGTAATATCCTTCGGTCGAACCCAATTGTAAATGTAATATAAATGTACTTAAGTTGATGAGCTGTTTTGACATCATTTGGTAATGCACGTCATGTGACATAGTGTGCGCATGAACTGCGCAGTAAAATGATATAGTATGCACATTCCTGGATACCGGGCGCAATAACTAAGGTGCGCGCAGTATGGAGGACAACGAGCCTCGTGTATATGATATGTGTTATAGGTTGGTGAGCTGATTATTATAAGCTGTGATGTTTATGTTTTGGTATTAGACCATAATGCCTAGATGTCAAAGGCCAATGCGCCTACTTTGTATATGACTCATGATTAATATAAAATACATCGCTGCGCGCAAACCGACTATGATAAAAGAGATGGGGGACTGAACTTCACCAGTTAGGGAAAGGGAGGGCCAAAAGTCAAGGGAATATTGTATTAATATTTCCTAAAGCATAAAATCGAGATAATTATTTTATCCTAAGTTCTAAAGTTGGGGACAAGTGGACCAAAGTAACTTCCGATATGACAAGTGTCAAGTTGGGGACATGCATTCATATCGTGGGGGACCTAGCTCATTTGGTCATTTTTTCACGGGATTTTCTTACTAGCAGCTTGACCATCATTCTCACCATCACTTTCACGAAGAGTTTCACAGTGATTCCTTTCCACACTCAGTTATCCAGTCAATGATTCCATGACCATTTTCACTCACGCATTTTCGTTATCCTTGAGACAACCATTTCACCATTTCTGAGCCTGTTCCCATAACCATTTCCAGTTGGTGTACCTGGTTAACTTGGAGCAAAATTGAAGAAGCGGGTTGTTAGGTCCGTGAGCAATTCTCTGAGCGTGAGAATTTATGGGGATTGATTTCTGAAGGTGCTAAATTCCAGCTACAATGCTTTGAGACTTCCGGTTCGGCTTGTTGCTAAAGCCCTGGAAGGGAAGTGGGGCAGCTGAGAGACTGTTGAGCAGAGAAGGGGCACACTTCCTTGGGTGGCACAGGCATGTGGGGAATGAGAGGCCGTAGGCTATTAGTTGAGTGAGCACTTGAGACATAGTCTTTCCTGTTGTCCATGAGCCTTAGTCTGATTAGGAACCCTTTACCCTAGGTGGAGTTGAGTCCCAACTCGGGGGTGACTCACTGTTGAGAGTGATGAACAATGTAGTCTAAGGCTGGGAGGTTCGTGGACGGTCTGTACACATTTGGTGACAATATTTCTAAGATAAGTACCAATCGTATGATAAAATGATATGCTTCTTTGTTAATTACATGCCTATGTTACGATTTATCATATATGTGATTATAATTGCCTGTATGTTTATGGGTAATTTCCTGTATATGCTACATATCCGTGGTTATTGTTATTTCAGTATAAAGTCATATATTACAGAATGTAATCGTTTGTTTATGTTTATATGTAAAGCTTTCGCAAGAGTGTTGTATGTATATGTTTTAGTTGCATATAGTTTGAAGAGTAAATTTATGTGGTATAACTCAGTTGACTACTGGGTATGTTATCGTATGTTCCGCAATAAGGGAATGAAAGTGTTACCTAGAGTAGCATGGTCCGACCTGTATAAGATGGGGATGTTACCGACTGGTGTCAGAGCATGAGCGGTTGCTCTGAAGTGGCGTCCCCCGGCTTGTGTGTGGTCGAGGGAACGTTACAAATTTGTATCAGAGCTTCAGTTCAACACTGAGCTTGGATGGACCAGAGAGGTTCAGTTGAAGCAAATATTCACAAAAGAGTAACTTCGAAGTGACCAAAATTCGAGTCACGGAGTGTCCATGGAAAAAGTTGGCGTGCTGGTGTTGGCACAGGGGCAGACCCAAGGTTCAACGCTTCAACAACACACCAACAAAACCCTAACTACCGACCCTTTCGGTAACACCTGCGAAGCAGATGAAGTCTCACCCGAGGTAGAGGCATGGGTGGTTGCAAGACTCAGGTGTCTACAACCTTAGCTGGGACACAGATCTGTGATTCTAACACTTAGCAAACACTTTAGCATAGATCGTTCATCAGTATTTAACCCTCAAGGCACTCCGCAGATGGCCCAGAGCACCACAACACTCACTTAGATCTAGGTTAATTTAACACTTAGCAACAACAAACTAGGTCTAGCACTCAACACTTTCATATATGTCAGATCTACATCCATACATCTAAGAAGCACAAATAAAAGTAAATCTATCTAAGTATATCATAGCAAAGCACATAGCATAATCATATCAAATCACAACGCATGGAAAAAGACAAACACATTAGGTCGAGGCACCGAGCACAACACACAGGTTTACCGTTGTTCACCCCCACCCTGGGGCTACATCCACAAAGTCTTCTTCTTATTTATTAGCTTTGATCAATCTGATTACAGCACAGAGCTCAAACTTGTACTCCGCATAGGACAAGAGATCTACGCGCACCTCGCCAGATCCTCCTTCCCCGAGTAGATCTAGCACATAACCTTCTTACAATCCGTGCACTCAACACTTACAACACTTGCACTCAGCTTTGTAAGTCGGTCACACAGTATACACAAAGCCTTTATTAGCGCTTATCTCTGCCTCTATTACATTGCCTAGCTACTTATTTATACTTTACAAAATAGGTCTAAACATGGGTAAACTCATGGGCTGACATCCCATACCCATTACATTATCCCCCAAAACCCAAAAAGGACCCAAGAAAGCGATCTAGCTTCCATGATCTCTGCTTTGCGTTGCACTCCATCTTTGACAAGCTGTCGAAGTTTAAAAAATGGTCAAATATGACAATGTGTTTCCTCAAACTTGGTCAAGGGCCAACAGGCCCCCAACACTCACTTGTGACTCATCCCGAGTCACTTAGATCTGGGTAAAATTGCCTCAAAGGTCTCGAGCTTGGCTCGAGCTGCTTCGACTTGTCTCTGTGCTACTGCTTCCTGTTACACATGAAATTTGCACACCTAGGTACCTCGCCCTAAGTGTCGTAAAGTATCATATAAGTGTTTCATACAC
>JZKD02S0192507.1:44815-60700 GCA_000966675.3 Picea glauca | reverse complement strand
GAGATATTTCCTCCCCAAAATCCTTAAGAGATATTTTCTCCTTAAATATCTTAGAGATCCCTTTCTTAGTGGATCTGATGAGAGATCCTCTCCATGGTGGTTAAGTCTCCAAATCTTATATAATGAGGGATTTCCATGGAGAAAGGGGGAATGGAGATTGAGAATTATACCAAACTTATGATCTCATGAGTGGTATTGAAGGGAGATGGAAAGAATTGTGAAGCATTTAACTTATGATCTCATGAGGAAGATGTCATTTGGAGCATCAACATTCTCTGTGTGGACTGTTTAAGCAAGGGTTTGGACAAGGAGAGCTTGGTGAAGCTGCTGCACTACATCCATGGCTGTAAGTAACACTTTGTTCTCATCAATATAATCGATGCTTGGCCTGTTTCTTTCAAACTTGTACTTGTTCCATATAAGTTTGTCTATAGTAGATGGATCTATGTTTTAGCTAATCTCAGTAGAGTAGGAATTTGTTTGTACTTTTGTTTGTCCTGCAGGATCTACCAAGGAACTCAAGATCGAAGCACATCCTGGACCTTGCAGGGACAAACGACGTTCATAAGGTACATGCTTTCCTCCTTCTCTTTTGTTCATCAGCTTGATTAGACCTAAAAGGAAGTCAATGTCCATGTTAAGCACCTTCTGTCTTAGAGTTAAGAGTCTAGCTCTCAAGAGGAAATCTACCAGTCCGTAAGGAGATTTTCCTACAACACTTCCTTCTCAGCGAACTCCTGAACAACCGCTTCACTGATAGGCCCTTCTAGTTGCTGCTCGACTGTAACAACTACTTGTTCCAGTGGTGTTCCTTGGCCTTCAATTTATTTAAACAATATATAGGCCTCCTCCTGGCTTGACTAGAGTTTCTGGGTTACTTCCATCACTTTGTTCTGCATGGTAAGAACAAGTTGTTGGGAAATTCACTGTTCCTGGGATCTCTTCATCCTCTCAATAGGTGACAGGAGCTTCAGTTGTGCCTGTACTGTATCTGCGTGCTGCTTCGCTTCCTGGAGTTGGGATTCCAGTTTCTTCAACTCTGGATCTTCAGATAGTTGCTCATATATTTGCGCACTTTTGTTACTTAGTTGTTTGCATTCTGTAGCAAGTTTTCTAATCCTCTCAACTGCACTCTGAGCGTCCAATTCTCGATGGTCACACATTGCTTGTAGAGTCTGTGGTATGGTATGAAGCTGTAATTCTACGATCCTTTGTTGAAGTTGCTGAATAACTTCAACCAACTTCATCACTTGACGTTCTATGGGCTCTTCGGCCTTCTTCTCTAAGCTGGTCACAGAGAGAAATGCTCTTTTGATTGCTTCTTCAATTCCGATCTACTTCACGAGCAATTGCTCTTTCTCTTTTTGGACCTTCGCTCGATCTTCTTTAAATTTTGCTTGGAGAGCATTCTTCTCTTGTTGCGTTGCTTGACGTTGCTCAATAATTTCTTCCTATGCCTTCTTGAGGGATTGGGTGGCCTGGTGATGGCGATGCCGCAACCTCTCAGCCCGCAGGTCAAAAGGTCGGCATGCACACAGGATCTTTCCTTTCACACGGCCCGAAGAACTCTAACCGGTTCTTCTATTTCCCTATCGGGAAATTTGCACCCACAACAAACTCTTCACAGGATCTCCTCTTTACACTCGGGGGATCGGACTTCGCAACTTCGCGAGGTCAGTGATCGAGCGTTGGACTCTCGAATCCCCGAAACCCGACAACATTCAACGTTGACCTTTACCCTTTCCTATCGGGATTTTCCCTATCATGATTTCGGCGTTCACGATGTCGAGGAACTTGTTTCTCTGACTCCCGAATCCCGATATGCCGAAACTCTGATACAATCGCGAGTTTGACTTTCAACGCTTCTTCACTTCATCGACACTTTAGAGTTCGCAATATCGCGAATCCTGATGCAAAGAGTTCGGGACTTCACTCCATGAAACTCCGAAACAGTGTGTCCCCTGTCCACTTGTCGACTCCTCTGTGGCCCACACTATCCTTTGGCTGTCGGGATATCGCGTTTCGTGATTTTGTGATTCCTATTTCTATGTTTACGGGACTTCCACCCACGAAACCCCAATATGAATTTCCACGTGTAAATCCGCCGATCCTTGTGACTCAGATCTATGGTCCTGCCCCTCCTAAGCTTCGAACCTCTTGGGAATACTTCGCTATATCTCCCCTGCTCCTCTGTGAGATCTAATAGCTCACGGGACTTTGTGAATCCTCCTTAGAGAATTTCGATCGTTCGTCTCTTTCCTCTGAGAATATCTGCACAATTAACCAAGGTGCTTCTCTCCGCGGAACTCGCCCTCTTGCGCGCAAACTTACGACGCCTCTTGTGAACTTCAAGGTACTTGTCCTTTATCCTGCCTCCAACGACCTTTTGAAGACTTCAGACCCTTCTGAACTGTCTTCAATTCTGAGTCTTGGAGAAGACTCCTGCGCGCACTCCTTGCGGAAACCTTCAAACACTTCCAAGTGTCGAATCTTTTCAACCCTGCGCATACTTGCAACAACAGTCTCAAAATGCTTCACTCAGGTTCGCAACCCTGAGACTTAGCTCGGCCTATGCACTCCTTGCACGACTCCTATGCATGTCTGCACTTTTGAATGAACGAGAACAAAATCTACCCTATCTGAGCCCTTTGTCAATGCACTCCTTGCGGACACTTTGAATGTACTCCTTGCAGGAACTCTCTGGCTCAGATAGAGAAACAATTGAAACTCATTCCTACTTCCTCTCAGACTTCAAACTCAAACATGAAATCATATACACAGCATATAAAGCAAATGCATAAAAGGAGACAAACATTCATGAGCATATCATTCAACATCAATACACATAGAAGAAACACAAAACCATGAATTTGAATCAATCTCTTTCTATTAATCCAAATGCCTATACATAGGTGTTCTTACACAGCTCTCTACATGCTCTTGCTCCAGTAATGTTGCAATACACAATGAGGGTGTCTATATCCTGTTTCCCTCTTGCACTCTAAGACTGTCTAATCTAGAATTAAATTCTACCTACTTGCATTAACTACTTTAAATGCCTTCTACCTACTAAGGATGAGAGCGAATCGCTCAAGGTTCGTTTTACATTATATAAGTGCGCTTCATTAAATTGCCACATTTATGTTTGCGCATCAAATCCAAGAGAAATTCAAAATTTGTGCTGGCTTGTCCAGCTGTCTTTTGCTTCCGCGTTGGCTCGCTTGATACTGGCGATGCTCCTGCATCACCTGGGCTTTTTCTTTCTGAGCATGTTGAAGGCGTACTTCGATTGTATCAACAATCTTGTGCAACTGGACTGATTCATCTCCTTCTTCTGCTGTTCCTTCTAGTAGAGCCGTAGTAGAGATTGCTCGACTAGACTGGAGTGCCTGTTATACTCCTTGGAGCGCGATCTCAATCTGGCTATACATTTGTTCCTACTTCACTTCCTACTTCTCTATTATTTCCTTTGAAGCATCATTGACCGCTGTGACAATGAAATCAAAGTCATCCAATGTGAGGGCAGTTCGCATCTTAGTTACAGGGGTTCTTGGTTTTTTTCTGGAGGAATACTTCATAGGTGAAACCTTCCTTTTTTTGGATGAGTCTACTTCGTCCCTGGGTGGCGGTACTTTGACTTGCTGTTGCTCAGATTTTGCACCTTCTTCATCATCACCTTCTTCGTCTGGCGTAATGGAAGCCGTCCTTACATATCTTCTATCTATATCCTGTACCTCTTCGAGCTTCTTCGTCTCCTTTGTCTTCTTTGTTCTACTGGGCCCAGGTGTATCTTGTGCAGCTTCTGGGCTGTCGATGTTTGAAATTTATACGGGGTCTACTGAAGCAAGGAGGTCCGTCGACCACTCCTTGATGATCTCTTCCAGGTCTTCTTCTGTCAGCTTATAGTAGGACTGGAGCTGTTCTTGGTGCTCATTATCGCATGGGGTTAGATATATAAAATTGCAGTCCGCATTGAAATTTATCAGAGGTTGGAACCTCTGTAAAGTGTTCAGAGTTATGCGAGGTTCACTCCTTATGGCTGCTTTCAATTGATTATAATATGTGTGGAAAACGACATTCGATTGTCATTGCTTGCTCATGTCATTCAAGTACCACAAGGTACTAGACTTCGCAGCTAGTGGCTCAAAAGGTTCAAGTTCCAGGAAAGTTGCGCCTTCTAGTAGCTCCCATGCAACAAAGGCAATCGGTATCAGGAGCCAGCTAAAATGGAATTTGTGTCTCTGATCCTGAGCTTCTCTGCAGTCAATCTTCAGTTGATTCACTAGGTACTTTGCCCAGTTCATCTGTAGTCCCTCTGCACACTTTCCTATGAGGTCAACTACGAAGCCTGATACTTGTGTTGGTCGATTCTTACGTACCAACTTCTCTGCGATTAGTTGGCATGTGAGGCGCATTGCACCACTTTCAATAGAAGCTACCTTGTAGCCTCTCGCGCCTTTCTCAACATCGCCATATGCCTCTTTTATCTTTTGCGCAAGAGCGCAGTTTGTGATCTTTCCAGGATAGTACTCATGGGGATCAGGGCCCTGCATGCTAAGCCCGTTGATCCTATTGATCAATGCCGGATCAACAGTTATGTGGCGATCTAACCACAGGTATCCTCCATGGTAACTTGATAGCAATAACTTTACACAAGCATTCACCTCCTGGTGTCTGCCGAAGTGCGGTATTTTCATAACGTTTAGCAGAGTGGACTGCGTGAGGTTCATCATCCATTGCTGTGGGATGAGCTTCGAGTTCTTGCCCTTAGTTCGCGTCAAGTACTTATACAGGGAAAGCATGCTATAAACTTTATGGTCCCCCAGGTTGAAGTCACAAAACTTCAATGCTATAACGTTGTCTTGATCTGCGCGGTAGGTGCATATTCCCTTCAGTAAATATGCAGTTACTAGGGTATATTCAAAATCTCTAGGGACACTATCCCTATTAATCTCATCGCTCAGAGGGGGTATGTAAGCTAGTAGAATGGATGGCACTAACTTTGTGTTGGCTATGTCATCCTTATGCTTAGTTCTCCTCTCTACGCTGACTCGAGATGTTCCAGCTCGAGCAGTCGACGGGGAGGCTTGCACTCCTCTAGTCGATAAGGCTTGGACTCCTGTGGACATTCTTCTTTCCGATATGACTCTCTCAGTCATTAAATCGAGAAGGATTTCTGTGATGGATTCCTCAAGCGTGGTGAGATTGTCGAACATACGCACTCGGGAAAGATAAGCGGGGTCATGGTGATCTCAAAACACTGCACTAGGGTGAACAATCTGCTTGCAATGATCACTGTATACAATTACGAGTTTTGTGGGCTTCGAGTTTTCAGTGGGCAAAAGTGTTCTTCGTGCGTGGCACGACAAGCTAAATAGGAAATTCATCAACGGTCTGGTTGCAATGGGTATGAAGCTTTCGTGAACGTTGATCCATCCGTTATGTCACGGTCCAACGATCTGGTGGTGATACTTTAATGCTTTTCTGTCCGTTCAGGGCGGAAGTCGAACGGGTATATCGGTCCAACGACTATATTGCTGCGCCATGGCGAAGTGCCAGATGTCGCTGTTCTGATATCTTGGCGAAGCTCAATTCTTGTGATTTTTCCTTCTGCGAAGTTTCCTCCGAAACCTTCTGTAACTTTTTGATCTTGGCTCTCTTCTTACTTAGATTCCTAGCCTTCTTTCCAGTGAGCTTTGTCTTGGTCATCCTTTTTCCATTCTGAGTCTTATCTTCTCTCGACATAGTCACTTCGTGCTTCTGAGGTTCTTTCTTCAGAGCCAAGGGTAATACTCCTTCATCATATGGATTAGGTATTTCGGTCTTTTGTGGTTCCTCTAACGCTCTTATAACTTCGACATCCAGGTCCCTTGTGTTCAACAATTGAGATCTGTTCTCTTGTTCTTCCATCAAGCAGGCGATCATTCTAGTCATAAATTCCATGAGTTCTTGTTTCTTCTGTTCTAGGGCTTCCTTTTCTTCTTTTCTCCGGATCCGGTCTTTTTCAATCCATATCTTGCCTAACAAAGCCGAAAATGGGGCACGGTCCTCAATAAATTTAATGACTTCAAACTCTTCTTCTGTCGAAGCTCCATGGGTACTCATAGCTATCTGGGTAATTCTGCCACATAGGGTTACCATTTTTCCTTTAAACAACCCTATTCTTCCTAGTGAAGGAACCATAACAGGCCTTCCTAGGGTTTCCTGAGTATTTTCTGTCATAATGTTCATTTGTGTTCCCTCATCTAGAGCACAGTCGATGTCGAAGTCTCCTATTCTTACTTTGATTTTCTCTTTTTCTTTGAAGATCTCTGACAAACTGGCATCTTTATGTTCATTCAGGGTTTCTTTCATTTTCAGTAACATAATCTTTGATTCTTTCTGGGGTTCTTCTATAATCTTAGTCTCTTGACCTTGCTCCATATTCAACTTTTCAAGTCTAGTAATCATTCTAGGGAAATCCAGTAGTTCATGGTCCATAGCCTTACAACAGAGGCAACTAGGGTTTCTACCAGGGCATTCCTTAGCAAGATGTCTTGGTCTTCTGCAACTGTAACAAAGAGTTAATCCTCTCTTTCTCTTCCATGATCCCCAACTTTTCTTGTATTGCGCGCTAGGATTATGATGGCTAGCCTGCAAAAATTTCTTTCTAGGATCCCACATCCATTGGTTAGTCCAAAAATTATTTCTATGCATAGGTATAACATATCTTTCATTATTCTTATCAGTTCTATTCATATCAAACGTTCTTTCATCTAACAATGCCCTAGTTTTCAAGTTAGGACAAAATCTATCAAGCATACCTAAATCCATACTTTAGAAACAAAAATTTTCACTTCTTTTACTTCTATAGATTACAAAGCTTCCAGATCTAAGAACTTTTAACTATTCTTACCTTTATCAGAGCATAGAGCTTACAAATCTTACCTCTTTCTATAGATTTGACTTAGAAACTTCCACTTTAACCTTTCTTAGAGCACAAAGCGTTCAGATCTGACTTTTTTTCTTCAGATCTGTCCTTCCTTCTTCAACATAGAGATTTTCAGATCAAGTGGATCACTGCACACTAGGGCACAGGTCCATGCATAGAGCTTTTACAATTTCAGGACGAACTTTCTGCACAAAGATTCTTCTTCCTTAGTTCCCAGCAATCACAGTTTCAGGTCCTGACAACGGAACCATTTGTTGGCACAGGGGCAGACCCAAGGTTCAACGCTTCAACATCGCACCAACAAAACCCTAACTACCAACCCTTTCAGAAACACCTATGAAGCAGATGAAGTCTCACCCGAGGTAGAGGCAGGGGTGGTTGCAAGACTCAGGTGTCTGCAACCTTAGCTGGGACATAGATCTGTGATTCTAACACTTAGCAAACACTTTAACATAGATCATTCATCAATATTTAACCCTCATGGCACTCCGTAGATGGCACAGAGCACCACAACACTCACTTAGATATAGGTTAAGTTAGCACTTAGCAACAACAAACTAGGTCTAGCACTCAACACTTTCATATATGTGAGATCTACATCCATACATCTAAGAAGCACATAACAAAGTAGATTTATCTAAGTATATCATAACAAAGCACATAGCATAATCATATCAAATCACAACACATGGAAAAAGACAAACACATTAGGTCGAGGCACCAAGCACAACACACAGGTTTACCGTGGTTCACCCCCACCTTGGGGCTACATCCACAAAGTCTTCTTCTATTTTATTAGCTTTGGTCAATCTGATTACAACACAGAGCTCAAACTTGTACTCTGCATAGGACAAGAGATCTGCGCGCACCTCGCCAGATCCATGCACTCAACACTTACAACACTTGCACTCATCTCTGCAAGTCGGTCACATAGTATACACAAAGTCTTTACTAGCACTTAGCTTCTCTGCCTCTCTTACATTGCCTAACTATTTATTTATACTTTACAAAATAGGCCTAAACATGGGTAAACCCATGGGCCGACATCCCATACCCATTACATTATCCCCCAAAACCCAAAAAGGACCCAAGAAAGGGATCTAGCTTCCACGATCTCCGCTTCACGTTGCACTCCATCTTTGACAAGCTGTTGAAGTTCCAAAAACGGTCAAATATGACCAAGTGATTCCTCAAACTTGGTCAAAGGCCAACAACTAGGGCGCACAGGAAAACGATGGCGTGCTAGTGCGCGCGGTAAATTGTGGCGTCGCGCAGAATATTATTATGTGTGGATACATGCGTTGAATTTAGCCTTGCGTGGTGAGAACACACATAGTAATGTGCACATGGGGTGAGAAAGTATTGCTTAACACAGAGGAGTCTTGTTGGTACGCACATAAGTATGAGTATAAGTTGTCTCACGATAGTGTGTTCAATGGTACGCGCAGATAATTGTGTGCAATGGAATATGTTGAACTTTGGCATGGTGCAATGCATAGGGAGAAATGCATGTAGAATATTGGTGCGCGGTACCAAAACTGTGCCCAATGGATATTGGTGTACAATGCAAAAAGTAGTGTGCACAAGTTGTCGGCGTGACGAAGAAGAAATGTACAGTAGATATAGGTGCGCGGAAAAGCATTTTACCTTGTGATATTGCTATGCACGATAAATATTAATGAACATGTTGAAGTTTAGTGCACGCGAAGCCGCTTGGAAGGTGACGAGTCTGAGTTTAATTTGCATAATAATAGAAGAAAAAGAAACACACAATCGCATCGAAGCATTAATTAAAAATAATTCCAAGTTTTATTTCCCCCGATTTAGACAGATGAAAATGAAATATAAGCTTACAAGAAAAACTTATTATAAAATAAAACAAGATTCATAATACCACTAGATAGAATTTTGTAAAAAAACAGTCTAAAATCCATTTCTGTATTTATATAATCGTATTAATCACAAAATTACAAAAGGGGGATGACAATAGTTAGCCTGTTTTAAAAAGGGTTGTTTAAGAACAGTCCTATCATCTCCGGTACTCCTTATCTCCGCTACCAGCTGTTCAAAAATTCGCTGAAATATGCTTAATCTTAGTTGAATACTCACTTCAACTTAGCGATCTCCTCCTTTAAAGAATCTAACCAGGCCGATTGATTCTCTCTAACACTTTCGACCACCTCAACTGTGGATTCCTCCTTCTTCTACTGCTTGCTCCTTTTCTTCTTAGAAGCTGGCCTATTGATGACTAAATCCTTCATAGTGGGATTCAGCTTGACTTCCAACTGCGAGTCTATAATCGGCTCTGTGTGGAACTTAGTTGCTAGAATGTGCGCAAGGACCCTTTCCTCCTTATTCGCAGGAAAGTCTAGCATGTTTCCCAATTTACCAGTCTTACTCGACTTAGCCTTGTCCATGTATATCAGGTTGTGGATACCGAAATGCTTTTACAGAGAGCAGAAAGTCGATCAGTTTGGAGATTACTTCGGTTATGGATACGCAGATACCTTCATACTTGAGGATTAGTAATTATAGAATTCCATTTATGAAGAACAGACAGAATACGTACAAGAGCGTTGGGTTTCCATGCTCGACTAATCCATTTCGAATGATTAGCTTTTGAGTTCATTACATGGCGGTGTTCAACTGACGTCACATGGCTGCGAAGTACCGAACGAGTGAAGCAGGGTGATTTGAATAACCGTCGTCCGCTCCATGAGTGGTGGATTTGACATGTTGAGACATGTGATACCGCGTCTTGGTGAAAGTGGTTTCGGTAAACCACCTTCTTGCACAAGTGTATCTCTGAAGGCACTGCGCATCTGTGTTTTCAAGACTTGGGGTTTATCTAGAATTGTCATGGTGATAACACCAGGAAATCAGGAGAGGCAATTCTGATGTGTATATTGAACCAAAATGGTGCATATTCTCATGAATTGTTGAATTGTTAGTCTTATAAGTTTCGATGGCTGCACGTTTTGTAGAATTAACAACAACTAGATCAGTTCAGACCAGTGCGGAGTCCATAAAAATGGAAGAAGCACAGGGTAATTACAGTCAACAAGATGAGAGCAGAAGGGTGGATGTCCATTTGGGCATTGAAGGAACGAACTCCAACAGACATGGAGAAGAAAGGAATGAAAATATAGATATGACTAAGACCATTAAGAATTTGCAGAAGGATGGCCAAAGCCATAAAGCTGATAATGAAAGGCTTATAAAATCCAAAGAGCAGCAGGATGACTTCAACATGAATTTATTGGAGGGATTGAAAAGAATAGAAAAGAAATTGGTTAAGGAGAGTGCCTCAAGTAAATCTGGGAGTCACAAGCCTTCAGAGGAGAAAATAAAAGCAAAAAGTGCTAGTAGACATCGCCATCATTCCCAAAGGCATTCCAATAAGAGAGTAGGCAATAATTCAAGCCTATCTTCTGTCAGAAGGTATAAGAGATCTGGGGTGGATGAGCTGCGAGGAGAAATGAACAAAATCAAACCTCCTACATTTGATGGTGAACATAAGAAGGATGAATATACAGAAACATGGTTGCTGGGCATGAGAAAGTATTTTCAATTGCATAATTATTCTTCTCATGTAGAAGGTAGAATCACTATCTATCAAATCAAAAGAAAGGCCTCCATGTGGTGGGATCAACTTGTGCAGGTGCAACACATTGTAGAGAAAAGTGTTACTTGGAGGGAATTCAAGAAGTATTTTGAGAAAAAGTACTTGACTAAGAGATACTATGACAAGAAAATGAAAGAGTTCTTTGAACTCAAGCTTGGAAGTATGACCATAGATGAATATGAGAGAAAGTTTCTGGAACGACTGAAGTATGTCTCTTTCATCAAGGATGAGACAGTTAAAATTCAAAGGTATTTAAGTGGATTGTCATCATTCATCAGTGAAAAAACATAGTATGATGATCCCAAGACATTAGAAGAGACCATAAGGTGAGCTAAATGCCTATATGATCAGCAGAAAGTAAGGCCAACTTTCCAAAAGGCTTGGGAAGACAATAAGAAATTCAATATGGATCAGAGGAAGAAGGGAGCTAAGCCACCATTCTTCAGAAATAATCCACAAGGACAAAAAATGCCTAAAGAACCCAAAACGATTGACACAAAGAGTCAAGGGCCAAGGCAACCACCTATGCAATGTTGGGGTTGTAAAGGGGACCATAGGTTCAGAGATTGTCCTCACAGAGGTGAAAAAGGAAGGGCTATTCACAATGTACAACAAGCTGAAATAGTGGAGGACATGGGCAGATATGTGCCAAGGATTTATGCACCCTGGACAACAAGCAAATAGAGTATCAATCCCACATGATTGAAGTGGAAGGCATGATCAACAACCAAACCATTTCCATTTAATTGATTCAGGAGCTAGTCATAGTTATATAGACCTTAAGATGGTGGAAAGTTTGCAATTGCCAAGAAACAAGCATGGGAAATCCTGGTTGGTGCAATTGGCTACAGGAGCCAGAAGAAAAGTTAATGAGATGGTTAAGTCATGCATCATAGACATGAATGGACTGAGCACCAAGGAAAATTTAAACATCTTGCCTTTAGGTTCCTATGAATGTCTAATTAGGATGGATTGGTTGGACCAACATCACACTCTCTTAAACTGTCACAACAAAACATTTACTTGCCTGGATGAGGAAGGGAAACTAAGGAAAGTATAGGGAATTTCCAGGGTAGTAGTCATTAGAGAAATTTCAGCATTGCAGCTGAAGAGATGTTACAAAAAAGGATGTCAAATAATTGCAGCTCATTTGGCAGAGACACCTAAAGATAAGGTACCAAATTTGGAAGATTATGTAGTCCTAGAAGATTTTGAAGATGTGTTCAAGGAGGTACCCGGACTACCCCCAAGGAGAGACATTGATTTCTCTATAAATTTGATGCGTGGAGCAACGCCAGTATCAAAGACTCCTTACAGAATGAGTACACCAGAATTGAAGGAGTTGCAAATGCAGCTTGAAGAAATTATGAAGAAGGGGTATATATGCCCAAGCGTGTCACCTTGGAGTTCCCTAGTATTGTTTGTGAGAAAGAAAGATGGAACACTAAGATTGTGCATTGACTTCAGACAATTGAATAAAGTGACTGTTAAGAGCAAGTATCCTCTGCCAAGGAATGATGACCTCTTTGATCAATTGAAGGATGCAAAGATATTTTCAAAGATAGATCTCAGATCAGGATACCATCAGGCAAGGATTAAAGAAGAATATATTAGCAAGATCACATTTAGGACAAGGTATGGTCATTATGAGTTCACAATGGTTCCATTTTGGTTGTCAAATGCACCCGCTATTTTCATGTGCTTAATGAATGGTGTTTTCCGAGAGTATTTGGACAAGTTTGTCATTATCTTTTTGGATGACATTCTTATATATTCCAAGTTAGAGGAAGAGCATGAACATCATTTGAGGATGGTGTTGCAAGTATTAAGGGAACATCAATTGTATGGAAAATTGAACAAGTGCTCATTTTATCAGAAACATATTCATTATTTGGGGCATATCATTTCAAAGGATGGAATAGCAGTGGATCCTAAGAAGATAGAGGCCATTAGAGAATGGTCAGCACCAAAGAATGTGAGAGAGGTGAGATCATTCATGGATCTTGCAGGCTACTACAGAAGATTTATTGAAGGATTTTTAAGGATTGCACACCCAATCACTTCTTTGCAAAGAAAGGGAGTGAAGTTTCAGTGGACACTAGATTGTGAGAAGAGTTTCCAACACTTGAAACAATTATTGACAAGTGCTCCAATTTAAGGATCGCATACCCAGAAGAAGACTTCATCGTATGCACCGATGCATGTAATGAAGGACTTGGTGGAGTCCTTAGTCAAAATGGGTTTGTCATATGTTATGAATCAAGGAAGTTGAAGGATCATGAAAGAAACTATGCCACTCATGATTTGGAGTTGGCAACCATAGTGCATGCCTTGAGGAAATGGAGACACTACCTCATGGGAAAGAGGTTTGAGCTAAGAACAAACCATAATGGTTTGAAATATTTATTTGATCAGCCAAATCTAAATGCTAGGCAAAGCAGATGGTTAGAATTTCTAAGTGAATATGACTTTGATATAAAGCATATCAAGGGGAAAGAGAATAAAGTGGCTAATGCACTCAACAGGAGGGTGCATGAATTACATGCTACAACTATTAGCATGTATTGGTCTGATATTAAAAACAAAAGTCTGGAGGCTGCAAATGCAGATCCAAAATACAGAGAATTGGTAGCAATGCTACAACAGGGTAAGATGCCACAAAAGATGGATAATTATAATTTTGGAATAGATGGAATACTGTTGCGCAAGAACAAAATTTTTGTTCCAAATGTCCAGGACTTGAAACATATGATTTTGCATGAAATGCATAATGTTCCTTGTGCAGGGCATCATGGATATCAAAAAACCGTGGCAGTGATCAAGAGCCATTAATTTTTGCCAAGTATGAAGAAAGAGATAGCCGAGTACATCGCTAGATGTATGGAATGCGAGAAAGTTAAAGCTAAGAATAAGCACACAGCAGGGTTGCTGCAACCTTTAACCATTCCTGAATGGAAGTGGAAAGTGGTGAAAATGGATTTTATTACGGGATTGCCTAGAACAGGTAAGATGCATGATTCGATCATGGAGGTGGTGGACAAGCTTACAAAAGCTGCCAATTTTATTCCATTGAAAACTACTCACAAGACAACAAATGTTGCTGATATTTTCATGAAGGAAGTGACACGATTGCATGGAATTTCTAAAACAATTATGTCCGACAGAGACCCAAAATTCACCTCGAAATTATTGAAAGGATTGTTCAAAGGATTCAGAACGAATCTGAACTTTAGTACAACTTATCATCCTAAGTCTGATGGATAGATAAAGAGGGTGAACAGAGTGATAGAAGATATACTGAGAATGTATGTGATGGACAAACCATCGAAATGGGAATACTACCGACACTTGGTAGAATTCACTTACAACAATGGGTATCAGGCATCATTGAAGATGAACCCATTTGAAACACTTTACGGCAAAAAGTGCAATACTCCAGTAAGTTGGGATAATCCAGCTGAGAGGAAAGTTGTTGGGCCAGAGTTGCTCAGGGAGATGGAGGACCAAATGATAAAAATTAAGTAGAATTTAAAATATGCCCAAGACAGACATTAAAGGTATGTCGATAAGAACATAACCCACGTAGAATTCAAAGTGGGTGATCATGTTTTCTTGAAAGTGAAAGCTAACAGGAGTTCCCTGAAGCTGGGAAGTTGCGCCAAGTTGGCAGCCAGATTTTGTGGGCCATTTTACATCCTAGAGAGGATTGGTCCAGTTGCTTATATGATTGCATTGCCTACATCTATGCCTGTTCATAATGTCTTCCATGTATCATTGCTAAAGAAATATATACCTGATGCTAATCATGTTATTGACTGGAATGTGATTCAGGTGGAGCAAGAAGGTGTTTTTCAAGTGCATCCGGTGCACATTTTGGACCGGAAAGTCAAACAGCTCAAGAACCGAGCCATAGGTCTTGTAAAGGTTCAGTGGACTTGGTACGGTCCTCAGGATGCTACTTGGGAGAATGAGGATGCAATGCAGACATAATACTCACATCTTTTTGAAGATTTTTGAAAACTCTGTTGCATATGGGTGTATGATGCAATGAGGACAGTGAATAAATAAGGGGAGGGGATTGTAATATCCCTCGACCAAACCCAATTGTAAATGTAATATAAATGTACTTAAGCTGGTGAGATTTTTTGACATCATTTGGTAACGCACGTCACGTGGCATAGTGCGCGCATGAACTGCGTAGTAAAATGATGTAGTATGCACATTCCTGGATACTGCGCGTAGTAACTAAGGTGCGCGCAGTATGGAGGACAACGAGCCTCGTGTAAATGATATGTGTTATAGGCTAGTGAGATGGTTATTATAAGCTGGGATGCTTATGTTTTTGTATTAGGCCGGAACGCCTAGATGTCAAAGGCCAATGCACCTACTTTGTACATGACTCATGATTAATATAAAATACATCGTTGCGCGCAGATCGACCACGATAAAAGAGATGGGGGACTGAACTTCACTAGTTAGGGAAAGGGAGGGCCAAAAGTCAAGGGAATATTATATTAATATTTCCTAAAGCATAAAATTGGGATAATTATTTTATCCCAAGTTCTAAAGTTGGGGACAAGTGGACCAAAGTAACTTTTGATATGACAAGTGTCAAGTTGGGGACATGCATTCATATCGTGGGGGACTTAGCTCATTTGGTCATTTTTTCATGGGATTTTCTTACCAACAGCTTGACCATCATTCTCACCATCAATTTCACGAAGAGTTTCACGGTGATTCCTTTCCACACTCAGTTATCCAGTCAATGATTCCATGACCATTTTCACTCACGCATTTTCGTTATCCTTGAGACAACCATTTCACCATTTCTGAGCCTATTTCCATAACCATTTCTGGTTGGTGTACCTGATTAGCTTGAAGCGTAATGGAAGAAGTGGGTTGTCATGCCCATGAGAAATTCTCCAAGCACGAGAATTGTTGGGGATTGATTCTTGAAGGTGCTAAACTGCAGCTACACCGCTCTGAGACTTCCGGTTCGGCCTGTTGCTGAAGCCCTGGAAGGGAACTGGGGTAGTCGAGGGACTGTTGATTAGAGAAGGGGCACACTTACTTGGGTGGGACAGGCTTGTGGGGAATGAGAGGCTGTAGGCTGTTAGTTGAGTGAGCACCTGAGACAGAGTCTTTCCTATTGTCCATGAGCCTTAGCCTGGTTAGTGTTGGTTGTGGAGCCTGATTATCTTCCTGATTTAGAGATCCTTTCTTTCAGCCGTGTTTATACCCCATGAAGTATTTACACCCTAGAAGTATGTACACTCTTCCACGCGGGGGAGTGCAGAGGGGGGGTACCCCCTCTGCGGGGTTCGGGGGG
>JZKD02S0192507.1:4495-26885 GCA_000966675.3 Picea glauca | reverse complement strand
AACAATAATGAGTCATATTTACATCAAACAATATTGGTTCCATTACCCAAACCTTTGTGCTACGGGGCTTTCTTCAAGGGTTGACATCAATGACAACCAACCTTAATCAACACATGTAAGGGTCCTTCAACTTCGTAAGGCCATAAATATCAAACCATGAGGAGTTATGTGATGTTCCACATACCACCGAAATTGGTATGACAAGCACTATCCATCTATTATAGTTTCACCAACAACTTCATTGATCTTCATCTCAATATTTCACATACAAACATGGGTCCTCCAACCATTCTTCTAGGATAACTCAATCCACAAAGCATCTTCCCATGAGGGCTTTCACCATAAGGGGAACATGTTGGAGTTCATCCATTTTTATTTCTTATCAACCATGACAAGAAAATAATGATTCATCTTTGCATCAATTCACCACTGCATCATATACATCAATGAAACCACATCGATCCATTTTCATCATGTATCAATGACAACCCATTGATCTATCTTCATCATATCAATGACAACTCATTGGTCCATCTTCATCAATATACTGATATCAAACCTCTGACTTTGACATCATTCAGTCATCCTTTGGCATCAATCAAACAATCAATCATTTGACATCAATCACTAACATCAATCAATCAAATCACTTGAAATCAATCAATCAAACCATTGGCATCAATGACAACATGATCCGACAATCTCCCCCTTTGGCATTGATGGCAATACCAACATTGATGTCAACATGTAGATAAGGAATGCTCTACATCAATAGTCAATGTGACTATCTCTCCCATCAATAAAATTCAATCACATAAATGTGATTAACTCTCCCCCTTTGAAATCAATGGCAAAGAGCCATTCTCCTCTTGGGTCTGCTCCCCCTATCTGAGTGCCTTTGATCTTCCTCTGAATAATATCTCCCCTTTTGAACAAGGGATATCACTCTGATGTAATGCTGAAGATACATCGAACATATCCCCCCTGTGAACATCGCTCCCCCTGGAATTATGCTTATGTGCTCTTTCTTCAAATATAGGGCTCTTTTCTTGGTATGCATCTGATGAATATCTCCTCCTATAATCATGGGAAGAAGAGTGACTCCCTCTATGGGCATGTGTTCCCTATCTTCTCTGCAAGATGAATAATGTGTTACCATATGACGATCCTCGAACCTGTTCATGCATCAAACTCATGCCATACCAAGTATCATGAAGAAAAAACAAATATGTCAACAATGAAATAAAGAATCATGAGAAAATATCAACCAAGTACATATTGTACAAGAATGTGTGCTCATCATGCACAACACATATGTACATCAACCATGCACATCAACATCATGCAATGTGCCAAAATATATCATCCATGGAATGTATCAATCATATGCATCTACTAATATGCCAACATGTGCGTCTACTAATATGCCAACCATGTGCAACTACCAATATGCCAACCAGGTGCATCTACCAACATTCCAAACAATGTATCATATCACTTATGATATGTCTCCATCATAACCATGTATCAAATAAATACCAATTGTTGTGCTAATCAAGTAATACCAACGATGTAGTATCATCAAGCATATGGCATATATGAGTGTACCAAAACATGTACACCACTATGCACCAATACCACAAAATGATGAATCTTATATATGTATGCCAAATCCTCCATAAAACATGTGCCAATCAAATTGCTAGTAGGTGCCTCTACCAATATACTAGAAATGTACCAATCATACATTAATGATGTACAACATGATCACCTCATCAACTCACCAACCACATGTCCAAATGTGTATTCCATATGCCAAATGCATCAAGCTTTCCAACAAGTAAGATTTCCAATACATCATCAAGATATATCACATAACCAAGGTGCCATAATTTCACTGTCATAACCAACATTGTTCTTCAAAAATGCATCAATCCATGTTCATGGGTTAGTGCCATGCACCCAAGATTTTGTTTTACATCATCACCTTACATACTCCAATATAGAATCATGAAAACCTGCAACAAACAGTGTCAGAACCTGTAATAAACCATGTTAGACCCTGCATCACAGAGTTATATCATCACATCAAACTCCAATCCCTGTGCATAGCCCTTTTCCTAAGGCTTCACCACATATACGCGACATGCTGCACATACATTTCACGTATCTACACTGTTGGAGCTGCCTTTTTCATTTGGCTCAAATCTATTTTAAAAGTCAAATGTCAGTTCTTAAGTTCTTTTTTCGCTTCGTGACATTCACCTACTGAAAATATCAGTAGTCTCGTCATGCGAAATAGCGGGGGATGTGATGTTTCTTAAGTTACCTCTTTTTATCGTTAAATGAAGGTTGTTTCTTTTTGTACCTCGGAATATCGCTCTTCGGGAGTTACAAGTCACAAGATTTACAAATCCTGATGTGCGAGGTCGCAAAAAATTTTAAAAGCTTACCTCAGGTGAAAGCTAAGAGTGAGACCATGTAAACCCTAGTCAAGTGCTGTCGGGATTTCACGTCTCGACGTTCACTCTCTCCTAAAACATTATCGCTAAAAATCCGAAACAGGAAGCTGAGGCTTCTAATCCTGCAAGCGAGCCAACTTTGGTCATTACTCCTGGGAAATCTTCTAAACAGGTTGGCAATCCCATCGCCTCCATTACCCCCCTACAGTCTGCAAAGGAGATCCTGGATGCAGGTTGGATTTTGGGTGAAAAATTGACACCTATATTAGTAGAAGAGCTACCTTCGAATGAATTCTTCTTCGATAAGAAGAGGAAAGTGGTTGTGAGACAAGAACTCTACCAAGAGGCAGGTACTGTCTTTAAGAAATTTAAAATCTTAACTGATGGGAGAAATATGAAGAAAGAAGAATTCGCGACGCAAATGGCAAGAACATTGGGGGATTTTTCCATGACGAACCAATATTCAATCAGGACCCTAAAATATTAGCTAAAACAAAAAAATCATTTGATCAAGACACTAGAGGCTAAACTAGCTACAACATAAACTACTGCTAAAGATCAGGCAAGTGCGACTTTAGAGCAAGCAAGAATAGAAGATCAAAAAGAAATCAAGCGGCTTAAAGTCGATCTCAAACAGACACAGTTGAAGGTTCAGATGAGTCAGACTCAGATAAGCCAACATGGAGAATTGATAGACCAGCTTCAGGCCAAATTATAATTCGCTGAAAGGCAGGTAATCAATATCGAGATATTTCAATCCCAAGCAATAGAGATAAGAAAAAGGTTATTGGTGGCGCAACAGGGTCTGCTTGTTAAAGTAGAAACAATTCAAAGCAGCTTCCAACTCATTGATCAGGTGTTGGAAAACCTCTCTGTTAAAGAAAGGGAAGCCGAAGCAGCTCGAGTGGCATTCCAGGAGGCTATTATAGCCACAACGAGAAGGGAAACAAGAAGTAGTTCTAGTTTTCCCATCGTAGAGAAGACCGGGGGTAATATCTTGTTGAAAGAATGGGAGAGAAATATATCTGAAGGCAAACAACAAGCTATGAAGCTAAGGAAATCTTGTGAAGAAATTTTCGGTTTGTTAAGTGATATTTGTTTGGGTTCTGATGGTGAAAGTGGCATGGAGATACTGGGTCAGATCAATACAACTAAATATATGCTAAATATCAAGGAAAATGAAGAAAAAGAATTAGCCAAAATATCACAAAAATATTAAACATACATAGTGAAAATAAACAAATGGCTAATTAAACCGAGTATACTGTTATGCTCTATCAGTGCCAAAGATCAACAAGTGGAAGGAAAGCTGCCACTATTGATGAAAGACTGCTATATTTTTGAGGCAAATAATCAAGCAGAGCCATCTAAGTTGATATCACAGCTGGTGGAGAAGTGCGTTATTTGCACAGAGCATGCAAAGAGGTAGGTTTCAGGTACCAAATGAGAACCGAGATAAAGAAACAAAACATTTCGACTCCTTTGATTGTAACCGAAAACCTCTGGAACTATTGAGATTTCAACACCTAAAAATTTGGATAAATATACATTTTGAAGAAAGAAAAAAGGCTGGACCTTTTTGATTAATTGTAATAGAGACTGTCTCTTTTCGAGAATTAATACAAAGCAATCCAAAGATTTCTAATTCCGTCACTACTGTGCTATGAGTTTGTTCTCTCTGTTATTTCATATTCATTCTTATTTCACTTATATATATCTGATGAATGTCGCATTGCAAGTTAGTAAAACTTCTACTGCAATGATTAATGTTTAGCTATCTATTGTTTACAATTTTTCCTCTATATCGGCTACTAGCAGGTACAAGACCTGTAAATCTTTAGGTTGTCATATTTTATGCTTCATCGGACCATTTCTTATCTTATTTTCTTCTTCTGTTTTCAGAGTGAGATTCTCTCTCAATAGGAGCCTTATTCTATAGATAACTTAATGTTTTTCCCATAATTCATACACCATTTATTTCAAATATAACGCAGTTACGAAAAAAGGCCTTTGGTTTGCATTTTGCTTTTAATATTGATTTCTAAAGTTCTCTTTTATAAAATCAAATTGATACAACATAAAACCTTTCGTATTTCTTTAAATTTTTCTGTTCCTCTATGACTGTCCCTGTTGTAAGACAACCCAATATTGAATTCGGCTTGATAGATCAAACCCATATCGCTTTAAATATCTTTGATACCATACATAAAATGGCTAACACCTGGGTAGAACTTGAACGTTCATGAGATGCAATTGAAAGGGATATAAACATCCAGGAACAGTTGGAAGCCAGACAACGACAACCTAGAAATCAACCCTAGATTCCTTTCCTGAAGCTATACCCTCCTCCCTTTTTACATCTTACTAACTTTTGGATGCCTAGACATTGTACTTTTTAAATCCTTAAGTATAGACTCTGGAACAACATCTTTTTGGCGCCGTTGCCGGGGATGAAGTTACGAAACCTTTTCCCTAGGAAGAACAACATATTTTCAAGTTTCACCCTTTGATAGTGAACAAAGAGTGAGTGCTTTCTAAAGGCTTTTCTTATCTTTCACTTGGAGACTCTACGTATAAGTAAGCTGGCATCCGATCGAAGGAATACCAGACAAAACCCAAAGAACAAGCAGACCACGCCTATTTCAGATCCCGAAAAAATACTAAAAGCTAGAGGTTCTCTTAAGCCGACTACTGTAGTCTATCAGCTTAAACACCCACAACCCAAGACCAAAATTTCTTGTGAACCTTCAACTTCGCATAGTACACCTCCCAAAACCACTAATTCATTTTTATTCGGCTCTGTGGTTAAAAGTGAAATCCTTTCGAAAACCTCTGTCAGACACAAAGGTAAAAACCCGACAATAAATTTATCAGCAGTTGATATCCCGCCGACTCTCCTTTCAGACTCCCTGACCTCACCAAGTCTTGAAGAGTATACTATATACTCAAATCTCACACCCGTGGGATCCCCTAATTACGTCTCCTGCAAATCCGAAGAGCCAAGTACTCGTGTCTCCGTTCACTCGTCTTCGCTTCTCTCATCTCCCGAAGAGGCTAAGAATCCATTTTAGTCTTCCAGAACCCTCTATATAACAACCCCTATCCCCATCAGGTAATACCAATGGCGGACGCCGGAGGAGGAGCAGGGGGCCAAGTGCCTCTCCCTCCCCCCAGAGTTTTCACTAAAGTGGCTACGAGATATTCACCTTTAGTCCTACCCGTGCCCCTTCATGACCTTCCTGAAAATTATATAAAAAATTTACCAAAATTTACAGGGGAAGGGGACTTAACTGCGGTCGAACATATAAATTTCTTCGATCTGTTCGCTGATATTCTAGGTCTGGAACACGAATATGTTTATTCGAGATTATTTGTTCAAACTTTTGAAGGACAAGGACGAACCTGGTTTCGAAGCCTACCCACAGGGTCTATCCTATATTACGATGCCTTAGAAGATGCCTTTCTTAGAAAATGGGGTGAGATAAAAGACCACTTATATTATCTAACCGAGTTTGGATATTTAAAGAAAAGGAATTGAGAAACAATTATGGAATTTATCCAAAGATTTAATAAACTGTATAATAAGATCCCAGCTGAAGTCAAACCCTCCCAACTTGCAACCAAAGTAACCTTCGCAGGAGCTTTCGAACCTAACTTCGCCCTTCTCTTAAGAGAAAGGCAGGGGGCTACCTTAACTCGAATGCATGATGATGTTGTAGAAATTGAGTCCAACATGATGGCCTCTGGTAAGTTGAAAGCTAGGATAGAAACATGGAACAAATAAACCAGACATTTTAGGGAACAAGTGGGACCCTCAGGATCTAATAGATCTACAAACAACAAAATGGATGATATGGCTAGGGTAGTTAAAGAATTGTCGAATAAGATTTCCAGAATGGAGCTAGACCAATCCAAGAGTGATCCTTTCATTAAAAGAGAATTCAGAAGAAACCCCAACCCTCAAAATCAACAAAGGCAGGTTAAAAATGAAGATCAGAAAATCCAAACCTCTTTAAAAAATGAAAATTTTATAGGAGGAAATGTACTGGAAGATTTCGAAGGACTTGAAGAAGACGTGACAAATTTGGGCTATGATTGCATTCATCCCTACGTAACTAAAGAAGATTATGAAATGTTGTTGAACACACCCCAACCGTCAAATGAAGAAGATGATATAAACAACAATGACTTCGCTGTATGTCAAGAAATGTCTGATTCCATGACAGCTGGGGTCCAATCGAGGTACGACTTGAGGTCTAAAAACAAACCTACGTCGATTCCTCAATCGAAGAAAATTCCCCTAGAGGTGAAATATATGTGCCTGCCTCGAAAGAGACTGAAACATCCAACAAAAAAACAAAGGAGGCAGACTCGTTGAACCTCAAAACGAAGGAAGTTGAGACCTAAACTAGGGAAATCAAGACAGTTGAGACACCCTCACTGGTAAGAAATCTCATGAGTAATAAGTCAGCTCAAAAAAATAAGTTAGAGAAGAAAGAGCTCAAGGTTTTAACCAAGGAAACAAATAAAGGTGGTGGTGGTTTTAGTGTCGAAAATGAAATAAATAGGATCAAAATACCGATTCCGCTGGTTGAATTAGCAAAAAACCCTGCATATCAAAAACAAATAACCAAGGTGATAGGTTGTTCGGATCAAGAAATTCAATCAGACGAAATAAATTTGGAAGATGACAAGCCAAATATCACTTTCAGTCCACATTTCGAGGGCGCCAGAGACACCGTTGCCCCTTTCTATATCACCCTAAATGTGCATGATCGACTACTGCATAACTGCATGCTATATTCTGGAGCTTCACATGATGTGATGCCCAAAGCTATTATGGATAGACTAGGCCTTGATATCACCTGACTTTACAGATATCTCTACTCTTTTGATTCAAGAAGAGTCAAGTGCTTAGGTATGATAAAATATTTAGTAGTCACCCTTGCACAGGTCCCAGTCAAAAGTGTTTTGATGGATGTAGTTATTGCTGATATCCCCCCAAAATATGGATTACTGTTATCAAGGTCGTGGGGAGCCAAACTTGGGGGATCCCTTCAACTGGACATGACTTATTCCACAATTCCTGTATTTGGTGGGCAACTTACTAGGTTATACAGGGAAACGAGGTTAGCCTATACCGTGAGAGATCCTCAGAATCCTAACAATTTTCCTATTTACATTGCTGATCAAGATCTAGGAAATTGTATTTTGTATTTTGATGATAGTATAGATAGTTGCACAGAAGAAAACTACATAGAGGAGAAATATTCTGAAAATATGCATAGTACAGGGATCTGGAAATTTTTTTTTGACGGTGCTCTGTCATGTGAAGGAGCCGGTGCAGGAGTACTTTTGTGGCACCTGAAAATAGGTTTGTCGTCCCTTTTTCTTACAGGCTTCAATGGGATATAGACTACACTAACAATGTATGTGAATATGAAGCCTTAGTATTAGGATTGGAAGTTGCCAAGAAACTGAACATAAAGAACCTGGAAGTATATGGAGACGCTGAGTTGATAGTCAAACAGTTAAATCGACAATACTAGGCCAAACACCCGAGATTGAGAGCGCATAGAAATTGTGCCTGAGATCTAATGGAAAATTTCTTCTCATCTGTAAATATCCACTTCATACCATGTGCCGAAAATGCCGATTCGTTAGCCAAGGCAGCCTCGACTTTCGCTCCCCCCATAGCTTTTAAATAAAAATACCATATAGAGGTAAGGCACAGACCATCCATCCCGAACAACATACAACACTGGCAGGTTTTTGAAGATGATGAATAGATCAGAAAGTTCCTCGAAGCAGTGGGTGACTTTTCTGAAACTCACATCGATCAAGAGAATCAAAATGATCACATGTGGATCATGCAAGAAGGAGAAGACCCTCAGGAGTTTCGAGAAAAAATTGCCAACCATCGTATGTTAGTTTTAAAAAATAATCAGATTCCAAAGGGACTCATCCCCCGAGAGAGACTTTTTGATCAAAATGACATGCCTTTAAAATCTACTCTTCAACCCCAACCAGAAGAGGTCGAAGATTGCAATATAGGGACAAAAGAAGAACCTGGGATGGTGAAAATATCAAAGTATCTTCCTCCTGAGGTGAAAAATAAGTATAAAGATTTGCTTGCACGATATAAAGATGTTTTCACTTGGTCTTATGAAGAGCTTAGGACTTACGACACTACCGTGATCGAACACAAGATACCTCTAAAGCCTGGTATCAAACCCTTTAGGCAAAAGCTTTGACAAATCAACCCTATCTTATTACCCGTAGTTAAAAGAGAACTCAAGAAGCTTTTAGACGCGAAAATAATAGTACCACTGAGATACTCCGATTGGGTGGAAAACCTGGTCCCGGTTAGAAAAAAGAGTGGAGAGATTAGACTGTGTGTTGATTTTAGAAATTTGAATAAATATTCCGTTAAAGACAGCTATCCTTTACCTAAAATGGATCACGTCTTAGATATGGTAGTCGTAGCAAATAGGATGTCTATGATCGATGATTTCTCTGGGTACAATCAAATTGCTGTAAACGAACAAGATAAAGAAAAAAAAACTTTCACTACACCCTGGGGTACATTCATGTATGATAAAATGCCTTTTGGTCTAATGAATGCAGGTGCCACTTTCCAGCGTGCTATGGATATCGCTTTCGTCGGCGAAAGAGACAAGTTTGTAGTTATCTACATCGACGATCTAACCATTTTTTCTATGTTTGACGAAGACCATTTAATACATCTCAAACAGACTTTCGAAAAATGTCGCAGGTACGGTCTGTCTTTAAACCCTAAAAAGTCTCACTTCGCCATGCGAGAAGGTAAACTCCTGGGCCATATTGTGTCCCGAGATGGAATTAAAATTGATCCCAGTAGGGTTCAAGCTATAGACACAATAAATATTCCTAGAAATGTAAAGGAAATCCAGTCATTCTTAGGAAAGATAAACTTTTTGAGAAGGTTTATCCCAAACTTCACTGAAATTGTGAAATTAATCACAGGTATGTTAAAGAAAAATAGCGAGGTAAAATGGACAATAGAGGCCAAAGAATCATTTGCATGTATCAAGAGGGTTATAAGCGAGGCACCTATACTGGAAAGCCCCGACTATCTAAAGGATTTTCTCATTTTCTCATTCACTTCCGAGCACACTATTGCCGCGGTGCTCCTCCAGAAAAATGAGGAAGGTTTCGAACAACTGATAGCCTTTTTCAGCAAAAGTCTCAGATGTTACACATCAAAGATACTCACTTTGATAGTGTCGCAAGTGTCATCATTACAAGGTTCGCAAGTGTCGCTTTTTTCTCACAAGTGTTAAAGAAAGCATACTGCCATGATGCCCATGTCGTGCCTATAAACGACATCAAGAGGACACTTGGCACATGTCAAACACTTGATTTGGAAGAGGAGGAAAGGTTAACTGGGCTCATGAACCTTTTTCCATCTGAAAACACTAAAAAAACTAAGTTTTGGAGGAGAGCGCTCCCCTATACCTCTTCTGGGAGCGCTGGCACTCCCCGTTACACTATCTGGGAGTGTTATAAAGCTCCTTTGGCCCTTTTGAGGGAGCGCTAGTGTCTTTAGGATCGCTGGCACTCCCCTAAATCCTACTAGGGAGTGCTACAGTGCTCTGAGTACCCTTTTGAGGGAGCGCTACCTATTTTAGGCAACAATTGAGTTGTTGAGATGAATGGGGGAAGGATATTTTCATTCTTAGAAGGCAGTTGAGCTTGAATCCCTAGTCCAGCCATGATCTTAGGGTAGACCCTCAACTGAAGGAGGAAAATCCTCACCGTCCCCAAAGATATCTCAAGTTGTTGAGCTTCTCCAAGGCTATATAAGAAAGCTTTCTAATGGTGAAAGAGGACTGAAAAGGGAGAATCACACCAAACTTATGATCTTATAAGTGGTGCTGGAACAAAGATATTTTGGAGGCAAGAGACCTATAATCTCATAAGGAGCAATCAGTGAAGCTGTCATCATTCGGATCGTGGATCTTTTGAGCAAGGGGTAGACAAGGAGGACTTGGCGAAACTGCTGCAATTCATCTTTGGATGGAAGCAATGTTTTGTCCTCATTAATACAATTTGCTTGGCCTGTTTCTTTCTAATTCGTGGTCAATCTCACATGAATTTGTCTCTTTAGTAGATAGACCTATTTCAGAATAATCTTGATAGAGTAGGAAGTAGTCGTACTTGTTTGTCTACAGGGCTTATCGAGGAGTGAAAGATTGGAGCACAACTCGGAGTGTGCAGGGACAAACACCGGTAAAAGGTACTTCTTTTCTCCTTCATCCTCACACACTAGTCCACCTAGATCTAAAAGGAAGTCAATGACCATGATAAGAAATTTCTGTCTTAGAGTTAAGAGTCTAGCTCTTTGAGGAGATCTACCTATCTGCAGGGAGATTTTCCTTCAACATCAGAGACACATAACTAAAATACGATATAATGGAAAAACAAGCATATGCTATGGTAAAGGCATTAAAGGATTTTAGGACTTATGTATTGCATTCCAAGATAATCGTGTATGTACCTACTAGCTCTGTAAAAGGTATTTTAGTGCAGCCTGACAGTGATGGCAGAAGGGGACGACGACTCGCAAAAATTCAAGAATTTGATCTGGAAATAAAGTCGACGAAGCTGATAAAGGGTCAAGGTTTGGCTAAACTCTTAGCTGAATCCAATTTCAGAGCCCTTAGCATAAATAACATACAGGGATGTGGAGAAGAGGAAGATATGAACGACCTCTACGAGCAAACAAGTGAAGTCAGAATCGAAGAGAAGTTTACATCCTCTGACTGGTACAAAAACATAGTATCCTACCTACTGAATTTGAAGTGCCCAAGTGATTTATCTCCATCCAAAGATAGAACGCTAAAACTACATGCGGTCAAATACTGTATATCTGAAGGTAAATTGTTTTGGAAGGACCCACTTGGCTTCCTGTTGGTTTGTTTGGTTGAATCTGAAACAGAGAAGGTCATAAGAGAATTCCACGAAGGAGTGTGTGGGGGACATCATGCTTGGAGAGTGACAACTTATAAAATCTTGAGGGCAGGGTATTATTGGCCTAAACTTTTCTCGGATGTAAATGCCAAAGTCAGGGCTTGCAACCCTTGTCAACTGTTAGAAGGCAAGCATAAACTCCCAGCATTACCTTTAGTTCCAGTCAAAACAGAGGCTCCTTTTCAGCAGCGGGGACTGGATTTTATAGGCAAAATTAACCCCCATTCCATCGCTCAACACAAATGGATCCTAACCGCCACAAATTACTTTACTAAATGGCTAGAGGCTATTCCTACCAGGAATTCTACAATTTCGGTGGTAATAGATTTCCTAGAAGAAAATATTTTATCTAGATTTGGCTGCCCTCGAAAAATAGTAACAGATAATGCTCAGGCTTTTAAATCTATGTCTATGATCAGTTTTTGCCAAAAATACAATATTGTACTCGACCATTCTATGACATATTATCCCCAAGGAAATGGACTGGCCGAATCTTCGAATAAGAGTCTGATCAACATAATTAAGAAAGTGTTGAATGAGAACAAGAGATCCTGGCATGTACATTTAAAATACACACCATGGGCAAATCGGATTGGCACGAAAAAATCCATCGGCATTTCTCCTTTCTAGATGGTATACGGAACTGATGTGGTATTACCCATAAAATCGACACTTCCCATAATGAAACTATGGCAAGATGAGAAAGAAGAACCAAACCACGTCATAAGGAGAATAAATCAACTCATCGAATTACAACAACACGGGGTCGAGGTGGACGAAAGATTGCAAAAATATCAAGATGACATGAAAACATTATTTGACCGTAAGACAAAAGACAAAGAGTTTCTTCCAAGTGATTTGGTCTTAAGATGGGATGCTAGGAAGGAAGATTCGGTGAAACACGGTAAATTCGATCATATTTGGTATGGACCATTTAGAGTCGCAACTTCCGAAGGAAAAAAATTGTTTTTATTAGAAAATCTGGATGGTAAAATATTCAACGCCCCTGTCAACGAGCATTATCTAAAACACTACATGAAATAATTGGTTCTCCAAGGTTTTCCATTGTATATACCGGTTTGTATTTGCTTTCTATTTCATGATTCCCTTGAGGTAAGTTTTCAATTTTTATTAATTAGGTCAATATAAATAGAGATACGTGGTTTTCAAATACATTTAACTCTTTTAAAGGACACTCTTTGTGTTTACAGGATTTCGGTTTGCAAACTAAACGAATGAAGACAGAAAACAGAAGGTCATGTATCGGAGATTTGCATTCGCCGAAAACAGGTGACACAATTTTTTTTCGGTTATTTTAAAAATGGTAAGGTAAAGGTACGAACTCCTGAAAATTCTCTTCCTTAAGAAAGCAGAGATCTCCAAAACATCATAAAGGTCCCATAAATCTAATGTTTTTACTTAATTGATTATTAAAAAGTACAGTTACTTTCTCTTGATCCTAATAATTTTAACTTAAAACACAGATAGGTGGTAGTTAAAACAAACAGAAAGTGAAACATCTATGGGGAAGGGTTTTCAAAAAAGCAGTTTTAATTTTCGACCCCTACCCATCAGCATACAAACATCTGTCCGTCACCTTTCTTTCGGTATTTAGATTTGTCTTCTTAAAAATGCCAAATGTCTTTTCGGATTTATATACGTAGGGAGAAGAGATTATGTTTAAACTTTGAAATCTATAAGCGTGTTTTGGAAAGAAGGCTGATCTTCACAACTCCTCGGTATCTTACTAAACAAGTTATGCGTAGGTGGATCCTGACATTTCTAAGTTTTTCAATAGTTTCGAAGGGTTAAGGCTTACTCGAAGGAAAACCCTTAGGAAAATGTTTCCCTTTTTTCTCCCTGCATACCAATGTGTTGTGAAAGTCAAAGGAAGGTTGGCACCGAGTAATAAAAGTAATTTGACAAGCCTACATTGCAAAATATCACACAGATATCACCCCTCATACAATCTGATTGCCCCCACTTCGTATTCTAAAAAGAAAATTATAAGACAGTTGATGAAAGTAAAGTCATATCTAATTGTACATCTAGTCTGAAGAGACGATGAAAGGAAATTCATAAATGATTTCCCTCGTCTCAACATTTAAATTCATAAATACATTTCGAAGTGGTGAAAGGAAATTTAGCAAAAAAGGGGCATATAACTTCATTAGGGTATTGAACAGGCCCGCTAGCTGTGAAACGATATTTGAGATATCTGTAAGGCTATTATACATGGATTTCACTTGGCTCTGGTAATCAAATTTCTCGAGAATGGATCCACATCCTAAGTCCATATGAGACTCCCCGATTAAAAAATGCAATAAATTTCGTTGGGTGTATGCCAAAAACTGCAAGATCCATTGGATTTCCTAAAACTGTTTTGATTTGTCTTAATGCAGACCTAAACTCAGTAAAGAGAAAGAGAAAGTTGTGAAAGGGACTGTAGCTGAGTGATAAATATATTTGAGTATTGAAAAGTCTTACAGTAGTGAAAGACAAAAATCTTTTCTTCCCTCTGTTTATCTTTTCCCTAAAGCAAGTTTCACAGAAGTGAAACCAGTGACTCCATTTACCCAATACAGGCACATGATCTACTGTTCTTCTCGCCTCATAGGAAAACGAGATCCCTAGTTGGATCCTATGTTGGAGCCACCTTTTTCATTTGGTTCAAATCTAATTTAAAATTCAAATGTCGGTTATTAAGTTCTTTTTCACTTCGTGACATTCACCTACTGAAAATCTCAGTAGTCTCATCATGCAAAATAGCGGGGGATGTGATGTTTCTTAAGTTACCACTTTTTATCGTTAAACGAAGGTTTTTTCTTTTTGTACGTTGTAATATCGCTCTTCGGGAGTTACAAGTCACAAGATTTACAAATCCCGATGTGCAAGGTCGTGAAAAGTTTTAAAAGCTTACTTCAGGTGAAAGTTGAGAGTGAGACCATGTAAACCCCAGTCAAGTGCTGTCCAGATTTCGCGTCTCGACGTTCACTGTCTCCTAAAACATTACCGCTAAAACTCTGAAATAGGAAGCCGAGGCTTTCAATCCTCCAAGCGAGCCAACTTCGGTCATTACTCCTGGAAATCTTCTAAACAGGTCGGCAATCCCATCGCCTCAATTATCCCCCTACAGTCTGCAAAGGAGATCCCGGACGCAGGTTGGATTTTGGGTGAAAAATTGACACCTATATTAGTAGAAGAGCTACCTTCGAATGAATTCTTCTTTGATAAGAAGAGGAAAGTGGTTGTGAGACAAGAACTCTACCAAGAGGTAGGTACTGTCTCTAAGAAATTTAAAATTTTAACTGATGGGAGAAATATGAAGAAAGAAGAATTCACGACGCATATAGCAGGAACATTGGGGGCTTTCACCACGGTGAACCAATATTCAGTCGAGACCCTAAAAGATTAGCTAAAACAAAAAAATCATTTGATCAAGACGCTAGAGGCTAAACTAGCTACAACAGAAGCTGCTGCTAAAGATCAGGCAAATGCAACTTTAGAGCAAGCAAGAATAGAAGATTAAAAATAAATCGAGTTGCTTAAAGTCGATCTCGAACAGACACAGTTGAAGGTTCATACGAGTCAGACTCAGATAAGCTAGCAGGGAGAATTGATAGACCAATTTCGGGCCAAACTAGAATTCACCGAAAGCCAAGTAATCGATATCGGGATATTTCAATCCGAAGCAATAGAGATTAGAAAAAGGTTATCAACGGCGCAACAAGGTCTGCTTGTTAAAGTAGAAACAATTCAAATCAGCTTCCAACTCATTGATCAGGTGTTGGAAAACCTCTCTGTTAAATAAAGGGAAGCCGGAGCAGCTTAGGTGGCATTCCAGGAGCCTATTATAGCCACAACGAGAAGGGAAAGAAGCAATAGTTCTAGTTTTCCTATCATAGAGCAGACCAGGGGTAATATCTTGTTGAAAGAATGGGAGCGAAATATATCCGAAGGAAAAGAACAAGCTATGAAGCTAAGAAAATCTTGCGAAGAAATTTTCGGTTTGTTAAGTGATATTTGTTTGGGTTCCAATAGTGAAAGTGGCATGGAGATACTGGGTCAAATCAATACAGCTAAATATATGCTAAATATCAAGGAAAATGAAGAAACATAATTAGCCGAAATATTACAAAAAACTCAAACAGACATAGTGCAAATAAACAAATGGCTAATTAAACCGAGTATATTGTTATGCTCTATCAATGCCAAAGATCAACAAGTGGAAGGAAAGATGCCGCTATTGATGAAAGACTACTATATTTTTGAGGTAAATAATCAAGTAGAGCCATCTAAGTTGATATCACAGCTGGTCGAGAAGTGTGTTATTTGCACGGATCATGTGAAGAGGTAGGTTTTGGGTACCAAATGAGAACTGAGATAAATAAACGAAACGTTTTGAATCCTTTGATTGTAACCGAAAACCTATGGAACTATTGAGATTCTAGAGCCTAAAAATTTGGATAAATATACATTTTGAAGAAAGAAAAAAGGCTGGACCATTTTGATTAATTATAATAGAGTCTGTCTCTTTTCGAGAATTAATACAAAGCAATCCGAAGATTCCTCATTCCGTCACTACTGTGTTATGAGTTTGTTCTCTCTGTTATTTCATATTCATTCTTATTTCACTTATATATATCTGATGAATGTCACATTGCAATTTAGTAAAACTTCTACTGCAGTGATTAATGTTTAGCTATCTATTGTTTACAATTTTGCCTCTATATCGACTACTAGCAGGTACAAGACCTGTAAATCTTTAGGTTGTCATATTTTATGCTTCATCGGACCATTTCTTATCTTATTTTCTTCTTCTGTTTTCAAAGTGAGATTCTCTCGCAATAGGAGCCTTATTCTATAGACAGCTTAATGTTTTTCCCATAGTTCATACACCATTTATTTCAAATATAATGCAGTTACGGAAAAAGGCCTTTGGTTTGCAATTTGCTTTTAATATTGATTTCTAAAGTTCTCTTTTATAAAATCAAATTGATACAGCATAAAAACTTTCAGATTTCTTTAAATTTTTCTGTTCCTCTATGACTGTCCTTGTTGTAAGACAACCAAATATTGAACCCGTCTTGACAGATCAAACCCATATCGCTTTAAATCTCTTTGATACCATACTTAAAACGGCTAACACCCGAGTAGAACTTGAATGTTCCTGGGCTGCAATTGAAAGGGATATAAACATCTAGGAATAGTTGGAAGCCAGACAACGACAACCTAGAAATCAACCCTAGCTTCCTTTCCTGAAGGTATACCCTCCTCCCTTTTTACATCTTACTAACTTTCGGATGCCTAGACACTATACTTTTTAAAGCCTTAAGTACATACTATGGAACAACATATGTGACCTATACAAAGTCAGTCTGCGTATGTATGCAACTGATACCACTGTCACCCGCATATGCCTCAATAGATGATACTTTTGAACTTCCCTTCAGTCTTTCATTTTGTTCTGGCTGCTCTATCTTCTTCACCCACTTCTGTAGGTGTCCCTGCTCTTCAAAACTTGAGCTCTGAGCATCCATATTTTCAAAGATGTCTCCCTTCCTTACTTCATTCCTTCTTCTAGCCATTCTATGTGAAGTCCACATCATGGAATTTTTTCTTGTGTTCCAACACTCTTGGGATTTGTGGCCAAATCCACTACAACTGTAGCATTTCATGGTGTTACAGTGAACAACAATGTGTCCTACTTGATCACATCTCCAACACCTCATGGTGTTATAAAATCTTCCATTATATCTTCTTTCATAAGATCTACATTCAAAAGTTTTGTGACCATATCCATTACATGAATAACAATTCCCATGAAAAATACTTTCATACCTTTGCTTTGGTGTCCCAAGAATAACTTCTTGATGTCTTCCTTGCTTTGTTTTTTTGAAATTTTCTTTGCATTGTGTAGGTGGTTGTTTTGCAGCATTGTCTTCTTCCTTTGATGGACTTACCTCATGCTTATTTGAGGTGCTTTCTTTAGCATGTGTAGCTTCTTACTTGTATCCAAGTCACGATTTATCACATGGTGATCTTTGACTTTCCAAGATCTCATCCAAGATTCATGATATATTCAAGAATTTGTTTGACTTTTCTACCTTCTTTTTAAGGTCAACAATTTCATCTTCTAACTTACAACATGACTCTTCCTTTTCATTTATTTGATTCTTCAATAGTTCCTATATTCTTCTGGCTTCTTCAATTTGGGTCTTGAGATGGACAATGGTTTCAAAATTTTTGCTAATCTCATCATCTACATTTATATCTTCTTTTCCATTCTTTAGTCTTGTGATTTCTTCTTCCTTTTCTTCTAATTGATTCTTATTGCTCTCTTCTTGTTCCTTGAGCATTTCTTTTAATTTCAAGATGTGCCTTAGAATCATCCTAATAAACTTCTTAGTGTTATCTGAAAGATAGTTATAGTCTAAATAATAATGATCACTTCTATATCTATATAAACCCTCTTCAACTTCCTTTTTAAGTTTTAATAGATTTTCTTCTATTCTTTTCATGGGATAATTACCATCAAACTTTACACAAATTGTTTCTAGATCTTCTTCTTCACTTGTAGGGAAAAATTCATCATCATCATTGCAATCAAGGGTTTTTGAGGGTTCTTTACCTACATTTGAAATATCTTCACGATCTTCCTTTTTTTCAACATCAACACATAATTATTTGCCTTCATTTGAAATGTCTTCAAGATCTTTCTTTGTGCTATCATCATTTGATTATTTATCTCCACTTGAAATTTTTTCAAGATAACATTTAGAAAGAATACAATCAAGGGTTTTGGAGATTCTTTACCTTTAATGATCTTGATGGAGTGATCTTCGATATCTTCCTTCTCCTTCTTGCTTTGATATGTCTCTTCTAGCTTTAGCCATAGATCTTTGGCGGAGATGCATTGTCCCATGCTCTCTTTTATAGGGCTTCAGAGTCCACTAAGAATGGTCTTGAGAGCCAATGCATCATTCTTATTTCCTTCCCTTTGAGCTGCAAACTTTGACTTGTTCTTCAATGAAACTGATCCACCAATGGATGCCTTTGAAATAGCTGCTCCCATTTCCTTCAAATGTACTCTCATCTCTATTCTCCAAGTAGAATAGTTTTCCTCATCAAGGATTGGAACTTAATCATCAATTTGTGTGTTTATGGATCTCCTTCAATATTGTTAAGGCTTGTAGTGAAGGTTCGCTCTGAAACCAATTGTTGGACACACCTACCTACACACCTAAAACTTCCCTCTTACACAAAACTCATTAGTTAACATTCACCATTTTACTCATTATTCATTGCTGTCATTTATAACCAGTTAGATGTGAATACATATCATAAACATATATCAACAATATATCATCAACAAGTCATCACCACAAGGAACACAAAAAACACAAGATGTATGTACAATTTTCCTTTTATTACAGACTACAATCCTTGGGGTTTTTTTATCAACAACTGAATAGAGTACAACTCTACAAGAGCACCAAGTCTATCATTCAAGACTCAACTTACACACTCAACACCAACTGAGATGAGACAACAATCCTCAACAGATATCAATCTGCAACAGGTATGCAACCCGTTGGTAGTGCAACATGCATATGTACGCTCCCTCAATACTACATTGGGTGCAAATTATGATGGTTTAAAATTTTGTCATATTTTTTTTGTTTTTTTTAGACTAAATATACTTTTTTTTTCGGGGTCCAACTATTGGTCGCTAGCGACCAACATTTCACATTGGTCATTATAACGGTTAAAGTTATTCAGTAGAGCGACCAACCACCAGTTAGTCACTGTGTGAGAATCAAACGATCATTTACGAAAAATCAATCCTATATATATCTCAGTTATGACAAATTTGCTATAGTTGTGACAATCATTTTCTACAGTTGCAAAAATTATTCGGGTGTTCTGATGCAATGGTGTTATGGTTTTTTATGAAATCTTGATTTCAATTCTCTTTCAAGAAGAGAAACATTAAATTGATCAGAATCTACATAGCTGAGATTTTGAAGGCCAGTACTTAAAATTTTTCTGTGTGATTTAGTAATTTGGTGCTATTGAAATATTTTATGGTTTATTTTCACTCCTTAAATCAGATTTTATGGTTTATTTTAACTCCTTAGAAAGATTTTATGGTTTATCCACTTTTGATAGAGTAAAAAGATTACTGATTCAACTATAATCACTCTAATTAGATTCAATCACTCTAATTTTGTTCTTATATTTCATGGAACTTCTTGAATATCTAAGTATCCTTGCCTTAGTAAATTTACATTTGGGGTTTCCTCCTTGAGTTGGAAAAGAACCAACTAGAAGTGAAGAGCAGTGGATTTTTTGGTGATATTGGGCATTAATACTCTTGTGTATCCCTAAAGCTACCCTAATTTTTATTAGGGACTTAATATTATATAGTGTGATTTTGGGTGATAATAGATCCACCTCCTCTTATTAATGGAATATTGTGATTTTGGGGATGAATCAAAGTATGAGGCTTTAAACTTGGAGAGTAAAAGATGTATAGTGTACCGTTTATCATTACCATGCCAAGGAATTGCTTGCCAACTTTGATTGGTTGTCTTCAAATTAATTTTCTTTACATCATCATTTTTTATGAGAATTAAAGTCGCCTTTACACTTCTTATGTCATGATTTATTTTTCTTCCCAAACTCTTTCTTGCACTTCTATCAATTTTGACAACATGATAATAGGTGGATCGCAACAAAGAGATTATTAGAAGATTCGTTTATGTTTGGATTTTTATGTGTAGGTCAATGTGTTGTTTTAGAACCAAGTGTCATTTAGATTCCCAAATAGCGCCCAGTGTTGTACATTGGATATGAAATGCATTGGTTTTATGGTTTGTTCCTTATTTTTTCTAGCTGATTTTAGGTTTCATGCTTTGTCTCTTATTTTTTATGAACATGCTGTATAATTTTCACTACAAATATCTAAATATATACCAAATTATTTGAATATATTTGTATATTGTACTTATAATGTTTCAATGGATTTGTTGTAATAGGTAATTACAATGTCAACTCGAGACGAGAAAAGAGAGCTTGTTATGTTAAACCGACAAATGGTGATTCATGGTGATGGGAAATGTTATTGCCCTTTTTGTGAATGCAGGGGTTTTAATGGAAGAAGACTACCTTTAAAAATAGTTGAAAAACATTGAAGGGAGAATGGGCATGTTGAAGGGGGCAATGAATATTGTCCCATGGTAAGTAATTAGTTATTATAGCTCTTTAAGGGTATTATACATTATTATTATTATTTTTTTTTAATTTATCTTTCAAAATAATATTTGTGATATACTCTAACTGTATTTGATTGCTTCTATTGTTTTTATTAAATAAAAATCATCCTAAGAATGTGATGTCACCTAGCATGAGACATTTTCATAGAGATAATACTAAAGAACAAGCTAAATTTAATCATGTGGATAATGATGATCACGTTATTCCTATGGAAAAATATGATATTAATAATATAGTTGTTGATGATGAGACAAATAGATTGATCCAAGACATTTATAATGCTCCAATGGATGATGATGTCAACTTGGAGGAGGACAATTTGCAGGATGATAATGATGACAGTGACGAGGACAATGATGATGAATATATTTTTGATAAACCTATCCTTCAAAATGCCACTGAATCTTGTTGATGGGCGAAATTGACCGTCCGTCAACTGGGAGAATGGAACCGGTCCGGGGTTGTCTAAATAACCCAAGCCGTTTGGAATGGACCACCCTGACGAGTTTAACGGCTCCGCTGGCCGCTCTAAGGTCTTCTATGAAAACCAAAGAGAGAATTGATCTGAGCTAAGTAATCTAACTGAACTGATAAACAAATTAAACTATCTAAAACAAGCTAAAAATAACTAAATTAAATACAACTAATGAAACAAACTAAACTAACTAACTAAGATAAAGGAAACTAGAAACTAATAAAGCAAAGAAAAGGAACTAATATACTAAATATAGACTATTCTAACTATTCTATCTACAAACTACAAATTACTCTTATAATAACTCAAATCAACTATCTAATTATCAACTATAATATTTCTTATTCACAAATGTACACTATGAACAACCTATAGATTTGATTAAAACCTGCAAAACTCATGCGTTCTCTGCCCTAAGACAACCAATAATTTTTTTATTTTTTATTTTTATATTTTATGAAAAAGAAGTAAAAACTACTGAAATTAAACAATCTAATATATTTACTGAAATTAAACAATGTAATATAAATCTAATTAAATTACTATTTATATTAAACTACTTAATAAAACAATAAACAATGTACTAGTTGACCTGGAAACGCTCCAAGTTTGCCCTGCGTATGATAACTTCTAAGCTGGTTGGAGGAAGAAATTCACACCGTTTAGTCCTTAATATTCTCGTAAACAAACAACTATGCTGCTTCTTGAAGTGTTTTACAGGACAAACAAGACATAAAAGAAAATCATAACAATCTTCTGATGATAAATCTCTGCAATAAGGGAAACCTATTATGCAGAAAACTTATATAACAATTCGATTTATGATGAAGACAAAGCTATCATTCACAAAAATGAATTAATAATTGTTATGTCTTTTATCGATTTGGAAGAGACAAGATATAGATAACAGTAATAAAATTATATCATTTGAATTTGATTTAGATAGCTAAAGTAATCATAAACCATAAACAAAGTGATATATAAAACTTGAAACAAAATGTTGATATATTGAGAAGCTAAAGCTATGAAAAAACATCAATTCTGCTTCGGTCTGTAATAGAACTCCATATCCTTGTTCTCCCACAACTGAGGATGATCATTATTACAAAAATCATAAGTATATATAGGTTTCTTCACAAGGTAAAACTTCCTTGTGGATAAT
>JZKD02S0192506.1:1050974-1083054 GCA_000966675.3 Picea glauca | reverse complement strand
TTAGCAATCTCAGCAACATAACAGTATGAAGAATTCCTTGAGAAAATGGTGGTCATTCATGGATTTTTATAGCCAAGCATTGGGTTATTATGTGGCCTCTTTTGAATGTGAAAAGAGGCTCGTTAGGGCACAATTAGGTCTTTGACCAGCCCACCATGAGGATTGAGCTCGGATTTGGTGTCAAATCGACTTAGGAGATGATCCATTAGTGGTTGGGAGGCCGACCAATTTCAATAAATGCGCCGTTTAGCAGGCGCGTGGGTTTTTATCCCAACAGCCGCGCCTTGTGCACATATGCGCGCTTTGTACGATGCTATTACACGCATACGCACGCACACTCAGATGATGTAAAACGCCCTTCAAATTTTTGGTCATTTGGTATAGTTTTTGACTCTTTTTGCAATGTTGTGGCATTAATTTTGTGCCATGAATGACTCCAGTCCTGTGTTGACGATGCAGAGTTCTTGTCGCCCTGTGTGGACGAAATTTCAGTGATAAAACCATCTTTGGCTTCCATATAATGGGAAACCTAATCAAATTCGTGTTAATAGGGAAAAACATATGAAACATAATGTGACTGATTTAGATGGAGAAAATGAACCTATGGATTTTGCTAATAACATTGTTGGGAATTATTCTACTGATTCTTATTTTGGAAATTTTAATGCACATATTATCCTTTTGATTCCACGAATAAAGGTTCAGAAATTGAAATTTTTTCTCAAATAGATTTTCCTCGTTGTATTAATTTTGTAGATAATTTTGTGAATAGTTTTGTAAATTATCCATTTTGGAAACTATATTTTGATGGATCCAAATATAATGATGGATTTGGTGTAGGTTTTATTTTAATCAATCATGATGGTGTAAAAAATATGTTAACCTGCAAATTAGAGTTCCAGGTACTAATAACACAATTGAATATGAAGTGCTAATTCAAGGTCTAAAGAAAGCTATTAGCATGAATGTGCAGGAAATCTTAGTTTTTGGTGATTCAAAGATCATCGTTAAACAGGTAAAAAACCAAATTCATTGTGTTTCTAATCATTTGAAACATTATCAACAGTTATCTCAAGATCTTAGTAACAAATTTTGTTAATTTAATATCATTTATATATCTAGAAGGAAAAATGCTAGTGCAGATTTATTGGCAAACGTAGCTTCTAAAATTATTCCTCCAAAAGATTTTTCTCCAGATAGATTTTTTGTTGCATTCATTTTTAGACCCTATGTTCCCAATATCATAACTAATTGGCGTGTCTTAAATGACGATGCTGATATAATCAATTTTATCTCTTCAGAAGGAACATATGAAAATGATATTATCGATGAAAAGTCACACGACATTGAATTAAATAAATCTTCTCTTGATGATAAAATCAAATCTGAAAATATTGTTCCTAAATATGTTGTAAAATTAGAAGATATTTATGATTTAAAATACATAATTAAGAAATCCACAAATTGTAAAACACATAGCTCTACCATGAATGTGCAACTCATTAATCTGGGAATAGAACAAAATCCTCAAAATGTAAATCTTGGATTAGGTTGTTCTCCTTTTGAAATAACAACTTTCATAAGACTTCTTAAACAATATAAGGATCTTTTTTCAGGGTCATATAATGACCCAAAAATGTTTTATACATATGTAATTCAACACACCATTATACTAATTTAAAGAAATAAAATTTAAATAAACTTAAATTTAAATTGGCCAGAGGGCTTACGTGCAGCTCCAACCGCCCGTCCACCTGCCTGCAGATCCATGCCAAACAGGACCACCCACCAACAAAACCATGCCAAACATGACCACCAACATCACCACGTCAACAACACCACACCAAACATGACCACCAAACACTATCACTCACACTCAAACTATCACTCACACCATAATAGTAAAGAACTCAAAAAAACCATAACAATCACGATGTGCAGTAAATATATAAACATCTTTTCGACCAAAAGAATCTTTCAGCTGAAAAGATATATCAGCTGAAAAAATAGTCCCATTGAAATAGTCTTTCGGCCGAAATATGTTTTCAGTCGGAATATCTTTCGGCCGAAAAGAGATTACCAAATGAAAAACATACTTTCGGCTAAAATTGTACACGAAAATTGAAGACGTTGTCACCGTATCGTTCTATTTGATGTTCAAAGGTTCGGTCGAAACATATTTCGGCCGAAAAAATAAATATTTTGGCCGAAAAAAATATTAGTTCGGTCGAAAACATGTCTTTCAAAATTTTGGAGATCTGTTTGTCATGAAAGTGTTACCCACCTTCATGAATTTACCCCAAATCTTTGTGACCATATTCATTACATGAGTAACAGTGACCATGAAAAACATTTTAATACCTTTTCTTTGGTGTCCATTTTGAAGGTGTCTCTATTCTTTGAGGTGTAAATATGGATTCTTGATGTCTTCCTTTCTTTTTTCTTTTGAAAGTTTCCTTCCTTTGTGTAGGTGGTTGACTTGCAACATTATTTCCATCTATTGAGAATGAGGAAATTACCTCAAGCTTCTTTGAGGTGCTTGCTTCAACATGTATAGCTTCCTTGTTGTATCCAAGACCTGATTTATCATTTGGTGATCTTTGACCATCCAAGATTTCATTCAATATTTTTAATCTATTCAAGAATTTGTTTGACTTCTCTACTTTCTTTCTAAGATCAACAACTTCAACTTCCAACTTATGACATGACTCTTCCTTTTAATTTACTTGATTATTTAGTAGTTCCTCTACCCTTTTGGCTTCTTCAATTTGGGTCTTGAGATGGATATTAACTTCAAGACTTTTGCTAATCTCATTATCTACCTTATTATTTTCTTCTATTTCATTCTTTAGTCCTTTGATATCTTCTTATTTTTCTTCTAATTGAGACCTTTTACTTTCTTCTTGTTCCTTGAGCATTTTGTTTAGTTTCAAAATATGCTTTTGATTATTTTCAAGAAACCTTTTAGTGTTCTCCAAAAGATATCTATAGTCTATATAACTATGGTCATAGTTGTATTCATATAGACCATAATCAACTTTCTTTTTAATCTTTGAAAGTTATTCTTCTACTTCTTCCATGGGATAATTATTATCTGATTCTTCACAAACTATTTCTAGATATTCTTCTTCACATGTAGAGAAACATTCAACATAATCACATTTAGAATTATTGCAATGAGAGGATTGTGGAGATTCTTTACCTTCATTGTTCTTGATGGATTTGTCTTTAGAGTCTTCCTTTTTTCCTTGGTATTTCTTCTCTAGATTTAGCCATAGATCCTTGGTGAAAGTGCATTGTCCCATGCTCTCTTTGATAGAACTTGAAATTCCATTGAAGATGGTTTTGAGAGCCGATGCATCATTCTTCTTTTATTCCTTTTGAGCTAGAAACTTTGACTTATTCTTCAATGGAATTGATCCACCAATAGTTGATTTCCAAACACCTTCTCCTTTTTCCTTCAAATGCACTTTCATTTCTATTCTCCATGTTGAATAATTTTCCTCAACAAGGATTGAATATTCAACATCCATTTTTGTGTCCATGGATCTCCTCCAAGCTTGTTAAGGCTTATAGTGAAGGCCCACTCTGATACCAATTGTTGGACACCCTGAACACATTAAGAGGGGGGTGAATCAATGTAGGGTTGTTTTTAAACTTCCCTTTACAAAAAGTCCTTAGTTAGCAATCACCATTTAATCATCACTTATTACTGTCATTTACAATGAGTTGTATGTGAACATATATCAACACCAGATAACAACAATGTATATCATCAACAAGCAATCACCACAAAGAGCACAAAGAACACAAGATGTATGTACAATTTAATTTTTATTATGGACTACAATCCTTGGGTTTATCAACAAAAACTAAATAGAGTATCAACTCCACAACAACACCATCTCTATAATGCAAGACTCATATTACACAACTCAACACCAACTAAGAAGAGGATTCAATCCTCGACAGATATGAATTTTTCAATAGGTACACGACCTGTCAGTATTGTAGCATGCGTATTTACTCATCCTACTAGTAGTACAACTCATGTATGTACATGGACTATCTTTATTGTAGCCTGCATATGCCCTATGAACAATTAGGGTTTTCTCTCCTTGAAAAACTCAAATCCACTACAACCTTCAGTCACATATACTTCTCCCTTTCTCTATCCAATCTGTACCATAACCAATAACAACACATCTATTCTCTCCAACAACTTACTCATGCTCCTCAACCATACAACAAGATTGATACTTAATCATGTATAAGAAACCAGTATACCATGGAAATCATATCAGTACTGAAACATAAGAGTGTTTCTCACTCTATCAATCAACCAACATACACCATATAATGACATCCATACCAAGAATTCCTTAAGAATCCACCATACCATAAGCAAGAGTATCCATAAAAGAAAACATGTAACCATACCAAAAAATTCTATGGCATATCTGAGCCCATAGACTGCATATTTGGAATTGCTTCAGCCTTCAATAACCTGGCACCATCTCACACTCAAGTCTTCATGACTTTCTTCAATTGTATGCGCTTTGACTTCCTTCAGCCCAGATGTGTACATGCTCTAGATCACTGCAGCCCACATATGTACATGCTCTGGCCCACTGTTTCTCATGTACTCCTTCAAAAACTAGGGTTTCTGAACTTCTGAAACTTTCATCATCAGGATCTCAAACTTATGGAAAATTTGATGCTTCCATGAGATCCTCCAGTTAATCTCTCTCTCATAATAGAGATTCTTCAAAATATGCTCAAGAGATGTTTTTTACAAGAGACCCTTGCCTCTTATTTATACTCTCCAAGTATCTTCATTAGAAGCATCTTCTTGGCCACTTTGTCCACATAGTCACCTATGTCCAATTTTTTCCAATTGGCCACTTGTCCATATACCCAATAGCCACTTGACCACTTAACCCACTTTCCTCATTTTAGGGGTAACCCTCTTATAACCACTTTCGATCATTAGAAAGTCCTCCTTTTACTTTATTATTTAAATAATCCTCTTTGACTTTATCACTTCACTTTATTATTTAAATAATTTCTTCTTTGTAAGAACTTTGACTTCTTTGACTTTTTGGCTCTTCTAGCCAACATGAGGGTCCTCCAACTTCGTAAGGCCATAACTCTCAAACCATGAGGATTTATGTGATGTTCCACATACCACCAAAAATGGCATGCCAAGCACTATCCATATAGGATAGTTTCACTGAAAAATTCACTAATCTTCATCTCATTATTCCACAATTAAGCATGGGTTCTCTAACCATACTTCTATGATAACTCAACTGCAAAGCGTCTTCCTGTGAGGGATTTCACCACAAGGGAACCACTTTGGAGTTCATCCATTTGTACTTCCTATCAACCATGACAAGACAATAATGAGTCATATTTACATCAATCCAACTTGAAATAACCCATGAACGATCAATACATTGATGCATCAATCCATCTTCATCTATGCATCATATATCAATAAAACCACATCGATTCATCTTCATCTATGCATCATATATCAATGACAACTTATTGATCCATCTTAATCTATGCATGAAATCATCTATGCATCATTTATCAATGAATTCACTTGACATCAATCTATTGACAACACATACTTCATCAACATACTATGAAAAGACATTGTCCCTTTGACATCAATCCTTTGACATCAATGACAACATGATCCAACAGTAGCTTGACTCTGGATACCATTCTATGTGTACACCTATTATCTCATATTATTATTTCTTCTATTTGTAAAAATCCAATTTATTCATTTCATGCACACAAGTGCAATATATCCATTCATTTAAATTTTTATTGATCTTGTTCCTAGAGTTTGATTTTATTTTACACCCTATTAATTTATTTAATAGTTTAACTAGTCCCTTAATTAAACTTAGACTTGGACTTAGTCTAGAATTATTCTTACACTTTTGTTATAATTAGTAATGAATAATTTACTTCTTAATTAATTATTTTATTCTAACAAGGTCCATTGATGCAATCACCATCGATAACCTATCATGTGTCCTACACACTCAGGAAAACTCATCAATAGAATATGCCAATACATGTACATCAAAATAACAATAAGTCACATACATTATCATCATCATATATAACCCATAATCTAAATGAAATCACAATGTACCATAGCCAGATCACTTGCACGCAAGTGTCCTCAAAGAATAAGTCAATAAAAGTGTGCTTAGTGGAACATGATGTTACAGGTAAACCTTTAATATGGGTATGATATCCAGATTTGAACCTAGCATTGATCTTATTGAATCTCATGAAGGGTATCTTCCTACTTTTCAAAAGGTTGGCTAGTTAAATTTCTTGTGGATGTTTAATGACTATAATGCATAGGTCACTAAAGCTTTTGCGCTAATCTTTAATGGTGAATACGCTAAAATTTGAGATATAGAGTTATAGTTACACGAGGAATTGGTAGACAGAGTGACCAAATTATCGTTAAAGGGAGAATGTTGGTCCAATACCAAAAGACTAAAAGAGATTCCTTGGTCAGAAATCTTAATTTATCTTTAGTGCAATTATGGTTACAAAGGTATTCCTATATCCCTAGTGAAAGAAAAATGGCATTTTATGTTAGGCGTTATCAAAGGTTTGATTACCTGTGAGTGTCGATATAGTCTTTTATTTAAATATCCCTTTCAGTTATTAATGTGTTTCATGGATTATGCGTTAAATATGTTGGTTTTCTTACTCAAAATCCTTTCGAAAATGGCTCATTTTTACCAGAGAAAAAATATCAGATCATAAGGGAATATTTTGCATCATGGTTTAGTGAAAATTCCAATCGAGTCTCAGTTAAAGTAGAATGGTGACTCGTGGGAGGATTTTTTCGATAGAAATCGTTTTCAAGAAAACTATGAATCAGATTTATAGACTCAAAATTGTGAAGTAGAGTTTGAAACCCTAAATCCTATAGAAGATAATGTTTTGTCTTACCCTCAAATTTTTGTTTCTTTGTAAAATGTTGTGACAGTTACATGCAGTAAATATTTAAGGTTTAACCTTAAGAGAGAGTCATTTGTTTTTAGTGAAATACCCCGGGTTCCTTATGAAGCATCCAAACAAAACGTTGCTTCATCTCTTGTATCCAAGTGTAACCCTCATGTTTCCAAAAAAAATGATGATTCTAGAAATTTAGTCGATTTTATGAACAAATGTCAAGGAAGGAAATATTCTAGAATGCTCAAAAATAAATATAGAAAATTCTAAAGTCCTCCTGTTCAAATTGAATATGAAGAGTTGGTTAAAAATCAAGAAGTATCTTCTCCACTGAACATTTCTCCGCAAGAACCCGTCGAAAATATCATTGAAGAAATAGAGAAGGAAAAAGCTAAAACTGATCATAATCTGGAGGTTTCTTTCTGGAAAGATAAATATTATTCGATGTTTCTTGATCTACAGGAAGATACAATTGATTTGGAACTGGAAAACCAACTACTTAGCGCAGAAAGAAAATTATTGGCCGACAGTCAAAGAGGACGGGTTTTGAATTCCAGGCAAGACAAAAAAAGAGAAGCAGTTACCATCAACTCGCAAGGGGTTAACATTTTTGTTAACTCATAATTTAATACTTTACCCAATAATGTTCATTGATTAAGATGTTTTGTTTTTGGTATGATTTGAATGTTTTCTTTTAGTTTGTTTTGTTTAAATTTCATTAATAAAGGAGTAGCTACATAATTTGAAATTATGTAGCAACTTTATTTTTTTTAATGTTTTATTATTTTTTTATTTTTTTTTTTTACTGGTGTTAAATGAATGACCTGGATGAAATACAGGAATATGGAATATTATTTTTCCAGGCGTAATTCTAGAATAGAACAATTAGTTTTTAAAAGAAAACTATTTTTATGTTATGTATTTTGTTAATATAGTTTGGGAGTTAAACAATTTTGATAATTTCTCATTCTAAACAATTAACTTCTTTTAGTTATAGAAACAAGCCAAGTAAATTTTGAACTCTTTTGCTATAAAAGAGGAAAAAAAAGATGATATAAGGGGTTCAATTTTTTGAGATAAAAATGAAACTTATGCACTACTATAGAAGTCTCGTTTTTTGAAACATTATACTGAATCTTTTGCGACTTTGAATGTTAATACAAGCAATCAATATTCAACGTTGTTATTGGTATCTTAGTGTTCATTTTTTAAAATCAAAGTCTTAACTAGAGAATGTATTTTTGGAACTACAATTGGTTTAATTGATTATTGTTAGAAGTCTCCTTTTTTGAAACATTATACTGAATCTTTTGCGACTTTGAATGTTAATACAAGCAATCGATATTCAACGTTGTTATTGGTATCTTAGTGTTCATTTTTTAAAATCAAAGTATTAACTAGAGAATGTATTTTTGGAACTACAATTGGTTTAATTGAGTATTGTTAGTGAAATAGATCGATCCATCTTTCATTTGACACATGAATTCATTGATTATCATGTATATGAATATTGTTTCAATTAAAACATGTGTTAATTATTTAGGCAAATTTATTAATTCATACTCAGTGGATATATTTGAACATGTGTTTTGAATATCTATATCTTTTGAATATTATTTATCATACTCAATTCATATACTATTTGAATAAATACTTGAGCAATAGATTAGTTTTGTTTTATTTGTTTTAGTTCATTTTTATTTTCATTTGAAATACTTCTTATTCTTAAAGAGAAAACAAAATCTCCTTTTGTAGGAGTAACTTTTATGATAATTAGAGTTAGTATTTTTCTTGTAGATAAATTTGAACATGTATATATTTATATTTCGGTTTGTTATTTAATAAAGGATAAAATTTCTACAATCAATTAGCAAGTGTATATATTTTAGATTTAGTTTTATTTTGTAGATTTGGATAGTTATAGGTCATTGTACCTAAACCAATTGGAATCACCATTTACAGTGGATAAGGGTCTAATCAGGATCCTGACTAGTTGAATTCATGAATGTTGAACATGGTCATATTTGACTATCAACATGTTGGCACTAGAAGGAGGGTCATTTGATAATGAATAGTTGAAACAACAACACAAAACTAGAGACCATTCAAGTAGATTAACTTCTCCCAAGGTTTCATTTGTTGCTGCATAGTTAGAATCTCCAATTTGAAGAACTCTAAGTGATATTTCTTCCAGTTTTCTTAGTTCACCAGAATTCCAACAAATAAGACAATGAATTGAGGATCTTAGAAATCAAGGAGAAACTTCTCAAGGGTCTTCTAATTTTATATATTATGTTATCCAAGAGTTAGGTGTTCTTACAAGAGTGCAGAGACGACGGTTACACATTGAACCTATTCATTTCCAAGTTCCCATCCATATTAGAAAAACCATTATTAAAATTGTTGGAAATAATCCTCCATCTACTCCTCCTTTTCATACACCTTTACATAGGTATCATCTTCCATATCCTCATCCATATCCTCGTCATCAACCAAATAATATGGCTAGAGTACCGAGAATGCCATGGAGAACTCTAGGAGCAGTCAATGTTCCTGGAAATCAACATGATTTACCTAAGAATCCAAATAAATGGTTACCAAAATTTAATCCAAAATCAAAAGAAAAACCTGACGACCATATCAATAAATTTATATTAGATGTTGATATGAGAGATGTTGAAAATGAAGACATTGTATGTGGACTCTTCCCATACACATTTGAAGGAGAATCCTCTACTTGGTATTTCTCATTGCAAGATAATTCTATTACTAATTAGGGTACCTTTGAGGATTTATTCATTAACAAAGTCGGGGATGATAACTCTTCATCTATTTTATTAGTAGAATTATCTAAAATTAAGATGGGTCCTAAAGAGAAAATTAAATATTTTAATAAAATATTCCTTAAACTTCTCAATAAAATGCATGAGACATCCAAGCCTAGTTTAGACATCCAGAATGAATTTTATTCTTCTGATTTATGAGTTTCGATTGCTATGTTTATTAAACGTGCAAGAAAAAATACTTTAATTGAATCAATGCAAGAAGATTTAGATATAGAAAAGGAAATATCTAGTATTGCAAGTAAATATCGAAGTGATGATGCAAGATCTTCTTAAATAACCAAGAAATAAATTATCAAAGAAGAAAATAAAGATAAAGATGCTTTTGATATGGACAGTTTACAGGAAGTCATGAAAACATTAGCAAATGAGATAGTTGATGTTAAAAGAAAACTAGTTGAAGTATCAGATAAACCATTCAATCCTTTCTTGAAGAAGAATCCACAGATTCCACCTAGTGGACAAACTTTAGAAGGAGTTAATGTTGATGAAGAAGGAGGATAATGAGGAGGATAATCAGGAAGTTAAAGATACTAATTTTGGGGCGGATATTAATGGAATTTTTTATGAATATGATACAGAGGAATCTCTTGTTAGGATATTTAGACACTTAGGAGTTAGTATGATCTACTTGGTCTATTGTGTCGTTAGGTAAAAGTGTGTTTTCTAGTGTGTTTCTTTATTATGCATTAGTATGCATTTGTAGTTAGGAAATCTGATGGTCACGATATGTTCCCGACATAGAGTGATCCGATGGCTCATACTCTCCTCGATCTTAACGACCATTGATCTATGGCTTAACACCTGATTGGTCCATGATCTCTATTTAAAGAGCATGGATGGTCATTTGCCGGTGATCGATTGTGAGAAAAGCTCTTGTAAAATCTCTTTGTAATCTTTTTCTTTGCATTAATAAACAGCTCCAAGTGGCCGTGTTGGCTGGGGTCATGGATGTTTCCCCGCAAGGGTTTTACCACTTGAAAACATCGTTGTGTTGATATTTGGTATGGATATGTGAGTGGTTAGTGAAGGTGTTCATCCTCTGTTGGAATACCTATGTTTTCTAACATCGTATCAGAACCTGTTTGAAGACCCGCTCCTGTTGTAGATCGAGATCGTGAAGCCGAGTTGCCACATATTCACTTTCTATCATTTATGTACATTTATGGTCTTTGAGGACTATTTCATTGCGTCCAGACCACTCTTTTCAGTCAGGAACACTTTTCGTTTCACTCGAAAAGGTTTTCATTTGCCCAAGATACGACCATTACAGTCAGATCCGGAGGTATAAAGCTTGAAAACACATTTTTTTTAAATTTGTGCAGAGTAGTATTTTGGTTTTATTTCGGTTTTGTTTTATTTATTTCTGGGTTTCTACTCTTTTAGATCTTTTTATGCTCTTTTCCCTACACCCTTTTCAATCTCTGCAAATCAGAAATAGATAGGAAAAGGTGCATCTTCCGGGTAAGCTAACCGAGATCTAACACTTGTTGTCATTGAAAAACAAATTTTTTTTCTTGTGTGAAAATAGTTTTTTTTTAGCACGTTGTCCAAGGTCGTCTACCACAACAACAAAAAAAACACCCCCAATCCTCCTTCTGAACATTACAATATGTTTTGCTAGATCATTTGATTAAAATTTTCTTTATTAAGTAAGAGGTCTTGAGTTCAAGTCTCTCTTTTGTTACCTTTTTTGAAAAAGTTCATGCTAAAATTGTAAAGTGTATTTCACTTCAAGTATAAAAGTGAATCACTATAAGTAGCTTTAATATTTTATTTTAGAGTTATTTATTTTGCATGCAACTTTTATGTTATAAAGTAACTTCATTGTAAAAGTGATCCCCACTTCTCTTTATAAAAGTGGGTCACTTCATCAAGCAACTTACACAATCGCGTGGTCATTTGGTTACTGACTGTGCCTTTTTAAAAAGGTCATAACTCTAACATCGTAAGTCTCTTTTCAGTGCCGTTTTTTTTAAAAACGCATAACTTTTCGAGCTCTTTCCATCCAGATCATCGGTTTAATTTTTTAAATTCACATTATCTACATATTTAATATGGGTTCTACAAGTATTGTCTTTCTTACCAACAACAACTACTTCCAATGGAAATCTCATATGGAAGATTTATTCATAAGTAAAGGCTTTTACTGGATTACCTTGGGAAAGGAAAAAACATCCACTGATGCTGATAAGAAATCAAAGTGGGATAATAGGAATGACGAAGCACGTGGACTAATATGAATTTCCATCTCTCCTGATTTAAGGTACCACCTTCAAGATATTGATGACCCCAAAGAAGCTTGGGACATGATTGAATCTTTGTTTGGTAAACTCAATATTATTTGAGCACAACAGTTAGAAAATAAAATAACGACCTTCAGTCCAAATGATTTTTCTTTCCTTGGAAACTATCTATCTAGGTTTAAATCACTCAGAATTTTATGTGAAGAATGTAAGATAAAGATCGAGGAAGAGAGTTTCCTCTATCTTATTCTTTCTAAGATAGGTACTACATATTATGTGTTTGTATCTACCTTTTATGCCACGAGAGAGGCTCTTGGGGAAGAATCTTATGAAAAACATAGTCTTGAGTCCTTTTGTGCTTCTTTGATTCGAGTGGAAGATAAGCTTGTACAATTTGGAGTGATCAACACTACAGGTCCATACAACAAAGCCTTAGTTTCCCAGCAGAAAGATAAACCCAAGTATCCAAAGAAGCAACATCCTCGCTACAACAAAAAACAACATAAGGGTCCTAAACCTACTCAGATAGCTTCAGCTCCTACTCGTGACAAAGGAGAAAAATACAAAAGTAAGAATACTAACAGACATTGCAACTTTTGTGATAAAGATGGTCATGATGAGTCCAAATGTTTCAAGAAGATGGAAGCTTTAGAAGTATCAATGAAGAGGTACAACATCAATATTGATTCTACTTCTTCTTCTCACGGACATGCACTTTATGCTTCTAGTTTCTCCTTCAATTCAAATTCTACTAATACTTCTTCTTTTGATCCGTGGTTTATTGATTCAAGAGTATCTTATCACATGGATAAGGATAAAGCCATATTTTCTTCTCTAAATGAATGTAACACCAAGAAAATATTTGTTGGTGATGATAGATCTCTTAGTGTTGTAGGATCTGGAACAGTTCAAGTAGATAATGGTTATTTCAATGATGTATTATGTGTTCCAAGTCTTTCTTGTAACCTTCTATCAGTATATCAAATCACTCATTCAAGTGAAGGTAAAATGGTTGATTTGTTACCTCACCAAGTTGTAATCAATGATCTAAAAGATCTTAATCATGTTCTTGCAACTGGAATTGCTCATGATATTACCAGGTTGTACAAGTTTGACAACTTTGGGTCATCGGCTATTTCATCAATTTTTGTTGCTCATAGCGATTACTTGAGAAAACTTTGGCATGAGCGGTTTGGTCATTTGAACTATCGCTCATTGCAATAACTATGTAATCAACAGATGGTGATTGGTCTTCCTCTTGTTTCATGTAGAGATGGTGTTTGTGCCGATTGTGTTCTCGACAAACATCATCAGGATAGTTTTGACAAATGTGCCTCTTGGCATGCCTCGGGTCCTTTGCATCTTGTTCAAAGTGATTTGTGTGGTCCACTTTCTTCTCCTTCTTTTTCTGGGTGAAAGTATTTCTTAACTTTCATTGATGAATTTTCTAGATGTACTTGGGTTTACTTCTTAAAACTCATGAGTGAAGTTTTTGACAACTTTTTGGCCTACAAGGCCCTTGTAGAAAAGCAATCTGGACATCAAATTCAAAGGTTAAAAACAAATAATGGAGGTGAATATGTGAAAAATAATTTTACAAGATACTACAGTACACAGGGAATCCAAATGCCACACACTATTCCATACACACCACAATAAAATGGTGTTGATGAGAGAAAGAACCACACATTAAAAGAAATGGCTAATTGTATGATCCAATCTAATGGATTAAGTCTAAAGTATTAGGTGTAAGCCATCAACTGTGAAAATTACATAGTAAATCGCACTCCCACAAAGGCTCTTCAAAATATAACAGTGGAAGAAGCATGGACTAAAATTAAACCAAATGTAAGTCACTTCCATGTATTGGGAAGTATAGCATGGGCTCACATTCCTGATGAGAAAAGGAAAGCATTCCATCCTAAAAGTGAGAAGTGTATATTTGTTGGTTATTCTGAAGATGTTAAAGGTTACATACTTCTTCAATCACATTGTAATGAAATTATTATTAGAAGAGATGTTAAATTTGATGAAAATATCTTGGCCTGCGAGCCTAATTCGATGATTGTGCCTTCTTCATCTTGTGAGCCATCTTCGGCATTTGTGCCTTCTTATGATCTAGTTTTTTCTTTAGATGATGAAAGTGAGGATGAAAATCCACCTCCTCTTGCTCACCCTCCTCCATATGATTCCTTTGAACATGAACCAACACCCACTCCACCACTTCCTAGATGGGTCAATTCAACAAGAGAAGCAGTTGGTGATATTGTCGGTGATCCTTCAAATTAGCATCAGACACATTCACAGTTCTAGCGAGCCTCTTCTCTTTTGGCTCAAGTTTTAGAGACTCATGATCCAGAGACATTTTCATAAGCTTCAGGTCATACAGATTGGGATACAACAATGAATGAAGAGTATCGTTCTTTAATGGAAAATGTTACTTGGGATCTTGTACCTCTTCCAAAAGGAAGAAAACTTGTTAGATGCAAATGGGTCTATAGAACTAAGTATGCATCTGATGGAAGTGTTGAAAGACACAAGGCTCGGTTAGTTGCCAAAGGATTTTCCCAAGTTGAAGGAATTGACTATAATGAAACCTTTTCCCTTGTAGAAAAAATGAATTCCATCTGCCTTGCTCTTTCCCTTGCTACCTCAAATAAATGGGAGGTCAATTAGATGGATGTTAAATCTTCCTTCTTGCATGAATATTTGCAAGAAAAAATCTACATGGAACAACCTCTCGGCTATGTCCAGAATGACTCTAGATTTGTTTTTCCCCTCAAGAAATATCTTTATGGTCTCAGGAAAGCCCCTCGAGCTTGGTATTCCAAAATGGATAGCTTTCTTATTGCCACTGGATTATCTAGATGCCATTATCATCCTAATGTCTATACCAAGTGATGCAGGAGCATCGCTAATATCAAGCGAGTCAGCACGGAGGGAAAGAGACAGTTGGACGAGCCAGCACAAATTTTGAGTTTCTCTTGGATTTGTTGCATGAAAATTAATGTGGAAAGTTAATGAAGCGCACTTGTAGATTGTAAATGGACCTTGAGCGGATTTCTCTTGTCCTTAGTAGGTAGAAGGCATTTAAAGTAGTTAATGCATGTAGATAGAAATTTAATTCTAGATTAGACTATTTGAGAGCGCAAGAGGGAAACGGGATATAGACACCCTAATTGTGCATTTGTAACATTATTGAAATCAGAAGCAGGAGAGCATAGAAGAGAAGCAGAGAAGCTGTGTAAGAACACCCATGTAATGATATTTGAATTAATAGAAGAGTTTGATTCAAATTCATGGTTTTGTGTTTGTTCTCTGTGTGTTGATGTTGAATGATGTGCTCATGAATGTTTGCTTCCTGTTATACATTTGCTTTATATGTTGTGTATATGATTTCATGGTTTGAGTCTGAAATCTGAGAGGAAAGGAAAATGGAATGAGTTTCAATTGTTTCTCTATCTGAGTAAGAATTCCTGCAAGGAGTGCAGTTGAAGTGTCTGCAAGGAGTGCATCGACAAGAATTCAGAGTTGCGTCTCTAAAGCTCAGATAGTTTGACTCTTGTTCTCATTTCCTCAAAGTGCAGTTGGGCACAGGAGCCATGCAAGGAGTCCACGGGATGAGTGAAGTTCAGGGTTGCGAACCTGAGCAAGAGCTGAAGGACTGCTGCTGCAGGTATGCGCAGAGTCGAAAGGATTCAACACTTGGAAGTTGTTGAATGTTTGTCGTAAGGACTGCGTGCAAGGTTCTCTGAAAGATTCAGATTTGGGAAAATCTTAGGAGGTATAGGACCTTCGAGAAATCATCAAAGAGAAGCACAGGGAATTTGTGTCATGGTGCATTCAAGCCAACGTCATAATTTTGCGTGCAGGTGAACCAGTCTTCATGAAGGAAATGGGGTTCGTCTCGTAGAAGTCGCCAAAGATGGACGGACGGTTGAAATTCTCCGAGGAGGATTCGCGATATCCCATGAGTCGTCAGATCTTAAGGAGGTGCAGGGGAGATATTGCAAGTATCCTCGAGAGGTTAAAGGATCAGGAGGGATAGAGCCATTGATCCAAGCCAGCCAGGGCCGTTGGATCACTCGCAGAACCGCCTATCGGGATTTCGTGAGGGGAAGAATCGAAGGTTGGGAAACGGGAATCGCGAAATCACGAAACGTGATATTTTGACGGCTAAAAGATAGTGTGGGGCCACAAGGGTTAGAGAGGTGGACAGGTGGCACACCTTATCAGAGTTTCACAGCGAGAAGTTGCGATACATATGCATTAGGATTCACAATCTTGCAAACTCCAAAATGTCGATGAGGTGAAAGCGTTGAAAGGTCAAACTTGCACGTGTGTCGGAGTTTCGGTGTATCGGGGATCGGGAGTCGGTAAAACAAGTTACTTGACATCACGAGTGTTGAAATCATGATAAGGGAAATCCCAATAAGGAGAGGAAAGGGTCAACGTTGACTTGCATCGGGGTTCGGGGATTCAAGAACCGAACACTCGACCTTTGGATTCGCGAAGTTGCGAAGTCTGATCTCCTGATTTGTAAAGAAAGGGGGATCCCACGAAGATTTATGTGGGTGCATATTTCCCGATAGGGAAATAGAAGAGAATTAGAGTTCTTTGGGCCAAGGGGAAAGAGAAGATCCTATGAGCGGGCATGGTTGCGAGCGCGTGCTGCGTCAGTTTGGTATCAGAGAACAGAAAGGTTCTTTTCTTTCTGTAGTAGAGAAAGAAGAATTCACCATGGCGCCCAGGAGAAGGGACATTCAATCAGCCGATCCAGAGGATAGGGAAATGCTGAGAAGAAGAGGCAAGCAGATGACAGATCCAGCTATGGAGAGATAGATGCGTGATCTGTGAGCTAGGCTCGAAGACATGGAGACAACACAAAGACACATAGTCAGTGCTGGGGATCTCAATGATTCTGAAAGCGAAGCTGAGGCTGAATGTGAAGAAGAAGTTGTAGCTGAAGATGCATCAAATGAGCGTTTGATCAGAGCTATTGCAATTATGGGTGCAAGAGTAAAGATAGACATTCTAGTTTATGAGGGAAACTTGGATGCAGAGGATCTTCTAGATTGGATTAGAGCTCTAGACACATACTTCAACTATGAAGATGTCGAAGAGGACAAGAAAGTCAAGCATGTTGTCACACGCTTGAAAGGACATGCAGCATTATGGTGGGATGAACTACAAGATGATAGACGCTGCAAGGGCAAGAAGAAGATCAAGAGCTGGGATTGAATGATCGTGAAGATGAAGGTGAAATTCATCCCCAGGGACTATCAAATTACTCTGTTCAGGAGGATGCAGAACCTGAGATAGAAGCTGATGACAGTGAAAGAATACACTGAAGAATTCTATAAACTGAACATCAGGGCAGGTCATCGGGAGAGTGATGATGAGAAAGTTTCCAGATACATGAATGGCCTGAGATATGATATCGAGGATGAGATGAGCATGGTAACCATACAAACAGTGGAAGATGCTTATTATATGGCTCTGAAAGAGGAAGAGAAGCTGAGCTGAAAGCAGAGTCAGAGGGGTCGAGGCAAAGTCATCCCAGAGGAAAATCAATTACCCAGGATAAATTCCAGAAGCCCAAAGAGGAATGGAAGAAACCTTAGCCTCGAACAGAGAGAGGTGGAACCTCACAACGAGGGCAGCAATATGATGAACAGAGAGGACAACATACTGAGAAAAGAGGAGATTATGTTGATAATAACACTTTTCCTCATACTAGAGGCAAAGGAAGAGGAAGAGGTGGAGTAATCACATGCTTCGCATGTGGAAATAATGTGCACAAGTCTTACGAGTGTCCAGATAAAAACAAGGACATTGGGGAAGCTCACATCACCAAGGCACAGAGGCGAGATGTTGAGGTAGAAGACGCTGAAGGCAGAAGATCGTTGATGATGTGAAAAGTCCTTATGACACCTGAAAAAGAGATCGAAAGTTCAGTCCAAAGGACCAGACTTTTTAGGACTGCTTGCAAGACCAAAGACAGGGTATGCAAGGTCATTGTAGACAGTGGTATCATGGATAATCTCATATCTACAGAGATGATAGAGAAGCTGGAGCTAGAGACGACTGATCATCCAAGCCCATACAGAGTTTCGTGGCTATAGAAATAACACTAGGTAAATGTCACTAAACAATGTTTAGTTGAATTCAAGATAGGAGGATATAATGATAAGATATTATGTGATGTCATTCCTATGGATGTTTTTCATCTATTTCTAGGTAGACCATGGCAATATGACAGGAATGTGATTCATGATGGGCGAATGAAAACATACACCCTGGAGAAGAATGGGAGGACACACATGTTGCTTCCAATTAAGGATAAGGAGGTGAAGCCAGAAGTAAGCAACACAATACTTCTCATGAGTGGGAAGGAACTTCTTACAGTTGTTAAGAAGAAGGAGGATCCACAATTCATTGTTGTCAGAAAGCTGAAGATTGTTTTGACTAGTACAAGAGTGGATGATTTACCAGAAGAAGTTCAAGAATTGCTGGAAGAGTTTGCTGATATAGTTGTGGACGAACTATCTCATTCGTTGCCACCGATTAGAAGTGTGAGCCATCATATTGATCTCATACCAGGAGCCAGTTTTCCAAACAAAGCCACGTACAAATTGACACTGCGAGAGAATGAAGAGGTTAAAAGACAAGTCCAGGATTTGTTGGACAAAGGTTTGGTCAGGGAGAGCTTGAGTCCATGTGTTGTTCCAACAGTACTCAGTCCGAATAAAGATGGAGGCTGGAGGATGTGTACTGACTCAAGGGAGATCAACAAGATAACCATTAGGTATAGATTTCCATTGCCGAGGTTGGATGATCTGATGGATTGCTTGAGCGGAGCAAATTATTTTTTAAAGACTGATTTGAAAAGAGGCTATCATCAAATCCGCATGAGAGAAGGTGATGAATGGAAGACAGCATTCAAAACAAACAAAGAGTTGTATGAATGCCTTGTTATGTCGTTTGTCTTAAAAAATGCGCCAAGTACCTTCATGAGGTTGATGAACGATGTCCTAAGGGAGTTCATCGGGAAATTTTTCATTCTGTATCTGGATGACATACTGGTTTTCAGTAAGACAGTGGTAGAGCATATGAAGCATTTGACTACAGTGATGCAGAAACTACAGCAGGAGAAGTTGTTGATAAACATGAAAAGGTCCTCGTTGATGAAGACAGAGCTAATTTACTTGGGGTTCATTATTTCGACAAATGAGTTGAGGATGGATCCAGATAAGGTGGAGGTAATCAAGAATTGGCCATCACCGAAAAGTATTTTTGAGGTGAGAAGTTTTCATGGATTGGATAGTTTCTACCGAAAGTTCATCAAGAATTTCAGTGGAATTAGCGCAGCAATGATGGATATAGTGAAGAAAAGACACAAGTCTTTTCACTGGACAGAAGAGGCTGAGAAAATTTTTAATCTGTTCAAGAGGAAGATCACGGAACAACCAGTTCTAGTGTTGCCATATTTCCAGAAAACATTTCAAGTGAAATGCGATGCAAGCGGATTTGCCATCCGGGCAGTCTTGAGTCAGGAAGACATGATGATAGTGTATTTCAGCGAGAAGCTGAATGAAGTGAAATTGAAGTACTCCACTTATGATAAGGAGTTTTATGCTATCATCCAGGAATTAAAGAAATGGAGGCATTACTTGATCCCGAAGGAATTTGTCTTGTACAGTGACAATCATGCACTGCAATCTTTGTGGTGGTGGATAGATTTTCAAAAATGGCACACTTCATTCCATATCAAAATACCAGTAATGCAACTCACATTGTGAACCTGTTCTTCAAAGAGGTCATTCAACTTCATGGTTGTCGAGGAGTATAGTTTCGGATCGAGATACAAAGTTCATAGGGAATTTTTGGAGGACCTTATGGAAGAAGCTGGGAACTAACTTAGCATTTAGTTTAGATTATCATCCTTAGATGGATGGACAAGCATAAGTGGTGAACAAAAGTCTGGGAGACTTGTTGAGAAGCTTGGTGACAGAGCACCATACCCAGTGGGACAATATATTACCATAGATAGAATTCATGTATAATAACTTAGTTAATAGGAGCACAGGGTAGAGTCCATTTCAGATTGTCTATGGCATGCAGCCCAAGGGAATTTATGAACTGAGGGATTCAGAACAGACTGCAACTAGGAGCTCTAGTGCAGAAGATTTCGTAGAGGCGATGAAAGAACTTCACAGCCAGGTGAAGGAGTGACTGCTGGAATCAAGCCAGAAATATAAACGCAGAGTCGATCAGCATAGGAGACAACTTCAGTTTGAGGTTGGTGATCTGGTTATGGCACATTTGAGGAAAGAAAGGTTCCCAAGAGGAACATATAATAAGATGAAGATGAAGAAAATTGGGCCATGTAGGGTCTTGAACAAGTTTGGGACAAATTCTTACGAGATTGAATTACCCGATGGGATCGGAATTTCTCCGATATTCAATGTCTCATATTTGTACCCATATAATGCTGAGGAAATAGAGACTGGAATTGAGAAGCCAGTGATCTAGTGGAAAAAGAAGATGTCAATTGCAGAGAAGCCACAGATGGAGTGCCTACTAGACAAGAGAGTGAGCAAGAGGACCAAGTGAAAGTAGTACTTTGAGTATCTATTCAAGTGGAAGAACCATCCAATTGAAGATGCCAGCTGGGAGACTGAAGCAGAGATACAAAAGCATGGACATACCATGCACGAGCTCATAGACAGGAGCCCATGAAATTTTTCAAGCGAGGGAGTATGATGCAGGAGCATCATCAATATCAAGCGAGCCAACACGGAGGGAAAGAGACAGCTGGACGAGCCAACACAAATTTTGAGTTTCTCTTGGATTTTTTGTGCGAACATTAATGTGGAAATTTAATGAAGCACAATTGTAGATTGTAAATGGACCTTGAGAGGATTTCTCTCGTCCTTAGTAGGTAGAATGCATTTAAAGTATTTAATGCAAGTAGATAGAAATTTAATTCTAGATTAGACTGTTTGAGAGCGCAAGAGGGAAACGGGATATAGATACCCTCATTGTGCATTTGTAACATTATTGAAATCAGAAGCAGGAGAGAATAGAAGAGAAAAAAAGAAGTTGTGTAAGAACACCCATGTACTGATATTTGAATTAATAGAAGAGTTTGATTCAAATTCATGGTTTTGTGTTTGTTCTCTGTGTGTTGATGTTGAATGATGTGCTCATGAATGTATGCTTCCTGTTATACATTTTCTTTATATGTTGTGTATATGATTTCATGGTTTGAGTTTGAAATATGAGAGGAAAGGAAAATGGAATGAGTTTCAATTATTTCTCTATCTGAGTAAGAATTCCTGCAAGGAGTGCAGTTGAAGTGTCTGCAAGGAGTGCGCTGACAAGAATTCAGGGCTGCGTCTTTGAAGCTCAGATAGTTTGACTCTTGTTCTCATTTCCTCAAAGTGAAGTTGGGCACAAGAGCTGTGCAAGGAATGCGCAGGCCGAGTGAAGTTTAGGGTTGCGAACCTGAGCAAGAGCTGAAGGACTACTGCTGCAGGTGTGCATAGAGTCGAAAGGATTCAACACTTGGAAGTTGTTGAATGTCTGCTGCAAGGAGTGCGTGCAAGGTTCTCTGAAAGATTTAGAGTTGGGAAAAGATCAAGAGGTATAGGACCTTTGAGAAATCATCAAAGAGAAGCACATGGAATTTGTGCCGTGGAGCATTCAAGCTAGCGTTGTAAGTTTATGTGCAGGTGAACTAGTCGTCATGAAGGAAATGGGGTTCGTCTCACAGAAGTCACCAAAGATGGATGGATGGTTGAAATTCTCCGAGGAGGATTCGCGATATCTCATGAGTTGTCAGATATTAAGGAGGTGCAGGGGACATACTGTAGGTATCCCCGAGAGGTTAAAAGCTCAGGAGGGATAGATCCATTGATCCAAGCCATCCAGGGCCGTTGGATCACTCGCGGAACCACCTATCAAGATTTCATGAGGGGAAGAGTCGAAGGTTGGGCAACGAGAATCACAAAATTGTGAAACGCGATATCCCGATGGCTAAAAGATAGTGTGGGGCCACAAGGGTCAGAGAGGTGGACAGGTGGCACACATTATCAGAGTTTCACAACGAGAAGTCTCGATACATATGCATTAGGATTCACAATCTTGTGAACTTAGAAATGTCGATGAGGTGAAAGCATCGAAAGGTCAAACAAACATGTGTGTCAGAGTTTCAGCGTATCAGGGATCAGGAGTCGGTAAAACAAGTTACTCGACATCGTGAGTGCCAAAATCGCGATAAGGGAAATCCCGATAAGGAGAGGAAAGGGTCAACATTGAATTGCATCGGGGTTCGGGGATTCAAGAACCAAACACTCAACCTTCAGATTCGCTAAGTCGCGAAGTCCGATCTCCCAATTTGTAAATAAAGGGGGATCCCACGAAGATTTCTGTGGGTGCAAATTTCCTGATAGGGAAATAGAAGAGCATTAGAGTTCTTCGGGCCAAGGGGAAAGAGAATATCCTGTGAGCGGGCGTGCTTGCGAGCGCATGCTGCGTCACCAAGAAAGTAGGAAGCCATCTCGTAATCCTTGTTCTTTATTTTGTTGACCTTATCCTTATTAGTAGTGACTCAAAACTTTTAAACCATGTGAAAACTAGACTTAAGAAGAAATTTGAAATGACAAACTTAGATTTTTTGCACTATTTCCTTGGCCACCAAGTTTTGAAAACCAATGAAGGATTTTTTCTTTCCTGTTATAAGTATTCTTGTGACCTTCTTCATTGATTTCACATGGATGATTGTAAACCAACCCCTTCTCCCTTCCAGTATGGAGTCAAGCTTTCTACCACCTGTACTTCCCTTGAAGTTGATGCCACCTGTATCGTCAGTTAGTTGGTAGCCTCTTATACTTGACTCATACATGTCCTAATCTTTACTTTGTTTTTGGTCTTATTGTCTGATATATGCAAACACCCCATGAAATTCATTGGAAAGAAGATAAAAGGATACTTTTCTATGTTCATGGTACAGTTGAGTTCGAGATACATAACAGTTCAGGGGGGACTCCTTTATTGGTTGGTTTCACTGATTCAAATTGGGTCGACGACCATGATGATCGGAAATCTACTGCATGTTGTGTTTTTAGACTTGGTTTAGGACCTGTCACTTGGGCCTGTAAGAAACAACAGGCTATTTCACTTTATTCATCAGAAGTAGAGTACCGAGTAGTGGTAAATGCAAGTTAGGAAGCCCTGTGGCTTCTAGCACCAGCATCCGACTAGCCTTTGGTGTGACAATCAGAGTGCCATCAAGCTCGCCAAAGACCTAGTTCAACATCAGTGTAGCAAACACATCAAGATACATATGCACTTCATCAGAAAGTTCATTCATGATCAAGTTATTGAAGTGCTCTTTTTCCCTATAGAAGATCAATTTGTAGACATTTTCACAAAGTCTCTTACAGAAGCGAATTTTTCCAAACTTCGATCTATGTTAGGAGTTCAGGAAGTTGTCATTAAGGGTGGATAGGCTCTAATGCCTCCTTCCTTCTCCTATTGTGTCACTATTGTAAATTCTTCAATCCTATCCCAAGTTGTTCTTAAGGGGGAATGTTAGGATATTTAAACACTTAGGAGTTAGTAAGATCTACTTGGTCTATTGTGTCATTAGGTAAAAGTCTGTTTTCTAGTGTGTTTCTTTAGTGTGCATTAGTATGCATTTGTATTTAGGAAATCCGACGGTCACGATATGTTCCCAACATAGAGTGATCTGACGGTTCATACTCTCCTCGATCTTAACGGCCATTGATATGTGTCTTAACACCTAATTGGTTCATGATCTCTATTTAAAGTGCATGGAGGAGTCATTTGTTGATGATTTATTGTGAGAAACTCTCTTGTAAAATCTCTCTGTAATATTTTTGTTTGCATTAATAAACTGCTCCAATTGGCTGCCTTGGATGGGGCCATGGATGTTTCCCCGTAGGGGTTTTACCATGTGAAAACATCGATGTGTTGATTTTTGATCTGATTATGTGAGTGGTTACTGAAGGTGTTCATCCTCTATTGGAATACCTGTGTTTTCGAACATCTCTGTTGCTCAAACCTAAAGTAAAATTATATCTTTAACTTCTGAGTCTACTCCTCCAGCAAATACTTCGAATACACATGTAGAAAAAAAGCCATCTTCAAAAAGCCTTGTTTTTGTTGAAAAAATAGATTATGATATTATAGAAGATATGAAAAAGAACAGAGAAAATATTTCCCTTTATGAACTAAGTAATCTAAAATATCAAAGGAATAGTTTATTAAGGGCCTTAGGAATTTATGATAAGACAAGTTTATCATCTACTACAACAGAAAATAAAGTAAAAGTTTCAACAGTTCAAACTTTATCTTCCGAGCTAGATATTGGCTCAATTCTCATAGGTGATAGATCAAGGTCACATACTCCTTCGTTTCTCCTCACTTTCGAAATTTTCAATAAAAATGTGCATAATTGTTTGGTTGATTCAAGTGCATCTTCGAATATAATGCCTTATTCATTTTGTCTTCAAAGTAATGCACAACCACAAAAATCAGTTATTCAAATTGTACAATTAGATATAAAAAGGGTATAATTTTTAGGAGAATTGAAGGATGTGCTTATCATATCATCAAATCTCAAAGTTTTTCAAATTATAGATATTATCATTGTTGATATTCAAGATGTTTACTGATTAATTTTAAGTCGAGATTGGTCTAAAAAAATTCATGGATATTTCTCAATTGATTGGTCCCATCTTTGGCTTCCATATAATGGGAAACCTAATCAAATTCGTGTTAATAGGGAAAAACATATGAAACATAATGTGACTGATTTAGATGGAGAAAATGAACCTGTAGATTTTGCTAATAACCTTGTTGGGAATTATTCTACTGATTCTTATTTTGGAAATTTTAATTCACATATTTATCCTTTTGATTCCACGAATAAAGGTTCAAAAATTGAAAATTTTTCTCAAACAGATTTGCCCCGTTGTATTAATTTTGTAGATAATTTTGTGAATAGTTTTGTAAATTATCCATTTTGGAAACTATATTTTGATGGATATAAATCTAATGATGGATTTGGTGTAGGTTTTATTTTAATCAATCATGATGGTGTAAAAAATATGTTAACCTGCAAATTAGAGTTCCAGGTACTAATAACACAATTGAATATGAAGCGCTAATTCAGGGTCTAAAGAAAGCTATCAGCATGAATGTGCAGGAAATCTTAGTTTTTGGTGATTCATATATCGTCGTTAAACAGGTAAAAAACCAAATTCATTGTGTTTCTAATCATTTGAAACATTATCAACAGTTATCTCAAGATCTTAGTAACAAATTTTGTTCATTTAATATCATTTCTATATCTAGAATGCAAAATGCTAGTGCATATTTATTGGCAAATGTAGCTTCTAAACTTATTCCTCCAAAATATTTTTCTCCAGATAGATTTTTTGTTGCATTCATTTTTAGACCCTATGTTCCCAGTATCATAACCAATTGGCATGTCTTAAATGATGATGTTTATATAATCAATTTTATCTCTTTAGAAGGAACATATGAAAATGATATTATCGATGAAAAGTCACATGACATTGAATTAAATAAATCTTCTCTTGATGATAAAATCAAATCTGAAAATATTGTTCCTAAATATGTTGTAAAATTAGAAGATATTTATGATTTAAAATACATAATTAAGAAATCCACAAATTGTAAAACACATAGCTCTACCATGAATGTGCAACTCATTAATTCGGGAATAGAACAAAATCCTCAAAATGTAAATCTTGGATTAGGTTGTTCTCCTTTTGAAATAACAACTTTCACAAGAGTTCTTAAACAATATAAGGATCTTTTTTCAGGCTCATATAATGACCCAAAAACTTTTTATACATAGTAATTCAACACACCATTCTTATGATTTCGAAAGAAAAACCAGTCCAACAAAAGTTAAGGAAAATCCATCATAATCTTGAAACCCAAATTAAAAATGAACTTAATCAATTGCTTAAAGAAAAAATCATTTTTCCATTGAGGCATTCCAAATGGGTATCAAATCTTGTTCCCATAAGGAAAAAAAATGGATACATATGAATTTGTATCGATTTCAGAAACTTAAACATAGCTTCTGAAAAAGTAAATTTCTTAGTAAACTCTAATGATAGACTCAAGCCAATTTTCAGAACTAAATGGGGTACTTACGTTTATCAGAAATGTCTTTTGGTTTAGTCAATGCATGTTAAAATTTTCAACGATCTATGGATATTAATTTTAGAGGCTTAATCAATAAATATGTTTGTGTTTACCTAGACGACATAAAAAATTAATCCAAGAATCATTCAGATCATATTTCTCATCTTAAACAATTTTTTGAATGATGTCATCAGTATGAAATTTCTTTAAATCCTAAAAAAAAAAAATATCTTCAAGAAGGTAAACTTTTGGGGTCTATAGTTTCTAAAGAAGGTGTTTTAATTGATCCTTCTAGAGTTAAGAATATATTTGAAATTCCATTACCTCATAAAAAAAAATTTGTGTAATCGTTTCTTGGGAAAATTAATTTTGTGAAGTGTTTTGTCCCTAATTTAACACAAACATTCTTACCCTTGTAACATATGATTAGAAAATACACAATATTCAAGTGTAATAAAATAGAAAAATAATATTTCAATTCTATAAAGAAAGCAGTCATTCAAGCGCCTTCTTTACTTTCTCCTAATTATGATAAATAAATTTTTATTTATACATTTGCCTCTCAACGATCTTACACATCTATGTTATCACAAAAAAATGATCAAAACATAGAGTTACCAATTGTTTTTCAAAGCTCAGCATTACAAGGAACGAAATTAAATTATACTAATTTTGAAAAAGAAGCTTATGCAGTTTTCAAATCCATGAATCATTTCAGACCTTTCCTCATCAAATCACACACCAAAGTAATAGTTCCACACCCTTCAGTTAGAAGCCTACTTATTCAAAAATATTTAGGAGATAAGATAGAAAATTGGGTAACTACATTACAAGAATATGATTTAGAGATAAAACCTGTAAAAATTGTATGAGGTCAAGGTTTATGCAAGTTATTAACTGAAACCATGGATACTACATCTGAAAATGCAAACAAGGTAAAGGACATTGAGGATATACAACATGTATGTGTTACTCCTAATATTCCTAATTCACAATATTCAAATCTAATTCATTATCTAACTCATGGTATTTAACCTTCTTATTTGGATTCTAAAAATAAACACGCTTTAAGATTAAAATCCACACAATATCGTCTGATCAATAGTGCTCTTTAGAAAAAAATGATGATTCAATGTTACTTAGATGTTTAGAAAAATAAGAGGTTGATAAAGTTTTATCTGACTTACATGATGGACCTACAAGTGGTCATTTCAAGGGTGATACAACCACTCACAAGATCTTATGTGAAGGATATTACTGGTCTGCATTGCTTAATGACTCTCACGCATACATTTGAAAATGTAAAATCTGTCAAACTTCAACCGGATGAGAAAATAAATTAGCGATACCTTTGCATCCCATAATTGTTGAACACCCATTTGAACAATGGGGACTCGATATCATCAGTGAAATCATCCCCAATTCCTTTAATAAGAATAGGTATATTCTTAGTGCCACAAATTATTTTACAAAATGGGTTGAGGCCATTCCCTTGAAATCAATTACAACTGATCAGGTAATTTCATTTTTAGATCAGTTTATTATTACAAGAATGGTTTTCCGAGCACATTAGTTTTTGATAACGCAACTTATTTTTTTTCTTTGTCTCTTATAGAATATGCACTTCAAAATGGAATTAAAATAAAAAATTCTATTAATTATTATTCTCGAGGTAATGGTTTATTAGAGTCGACAAACACAAAATATTTTGAAAATTATCAAGAAAACTATCAGTGATAACCACAAGAATTGGCACAAATCCTTAATCTACACATTGTGGGTAGATCAAATCACTTACAAATCATCATTGGGTACTTCCCCTTACTTTTTAGTTTATGGGAAGGAGGTTATTCTTCCACCAAACTTTTCCATACCATCCGTCACTTTAGTACAGTCCATTGAGGAACATCCTTTCTCTAGTCTTCAATATTGTACGAATCAAATTTTCAAGCTAGAGGAGGTGAGGGATAAGGCTAAGGATACTTTTTCCAATCATCGAATTATCATTAAGAAATGGTTTGATAATAGAGATGTAGGTGATTTTTTTTTTGAATTTGGTGACTTAGTTCTGAAATGGGATAAAGCCCATGAAGAGAAGGGTAAACATATGAAATTTCAAAAGTTGTGGTTAGGTCCTTTTCAGGTTGATAAAAAAATTGGTCCATCTACCTTTATTTTACAAAATCTGGAAGGCATAGAAGAATCCTTTCCTGTAAATGGGTTAATCCTCAAGAAATATTTTTCCTAAGGAACACTTCAAACTTTGTAAATAGCTATAAATATTTTTGTTTGTTTTGATTTTTCTTTTTTGTCTTGATTTTTGGAAGATTTCTTATTCTCCTCTTCTCATATTTCCTTTTTATTATATTTTGATTTTTGAACTGATATAAAAAATGGATACATATTTTTGTCAGTTATCTTTGAAATCCATTTTAGTATAGAGAGATTAATTTAGATTGTTTGAAATGGGAAAATTCCTTAAAAGTCAAAGGATAAATCTTATGACTAGTTTATCTTTTAAAGAAGTAAAACAAGTAAAATACTTTACAACAATGTCTAATTGGAGTAAATTTTTTCCCCTAAAAAAAAAAAATCTACTGGGAAATAGCATAGCATAAGACGAACACTTTAGTTCTTATTTCATGTTCAGAGATAAATAAATAACTCTCAATACCACCCCTCCTTTATTTTTTTCATTGCTAAAATGCAATCACTAAGTCATTAACTAAAGATGGAAGTTGAAAAATAAAATAAATTAAAATGAACACGTGGGAAGTATATGTTAACCTGTCGGGGTACTGAACAACCCTGTTGGTAGCAGGTCAAGGATTATATGATATTAAGGTAACTTCATCATGGTACTGAACAAGATTGCTGGCAATGAAGTAATACCAGATACAGTGAGTCAAAATTTTCAATTCTGACATGATGAATAAACTTTACTTATTAGTCAAATCAAAAGCTTCTTTTCCCAATCATCAAATTAATAAAAGCCTTTTATCCCCTCCAATGAGATAGAGTGAAAGCGTATTAGTATTGTTTTATTTCTTATCCTTTACAAATTAGTCATAAATATAATTTATCTACATTCAACAAATTTTATTTATTTTCTTATGACCTGATATATTTTTCTTTGACTTATATACATACATAATTGGTTTTGGCATCGTGTCTATATTTGTTGTAGCTGACAACAACCTCCCAATTTTTTCCTGTGATATAAATAAATTTGGGCCCCTTATTTATTTTTTCATTTTGGAAAGAAAAATATTTTATAAATTTTTATGATAATCATCTTGTTTTCTCTTGAGTATTATTTTAAGTTTTGACAAAAAAAAATTATCACACCCCCAAGTCCTCTTAATCTTCATTTAGACTTTAATGACATATTCCTTCTAGTTTGTTCTTATGTTTTGATATGATATTTTGATTTCCAAGATCTTAAATGTTTTTGATCAACATATCCTTGATGATTTTCCTCACATATACACTTTTGACAAAATTCTACATGAGCTACAATATTTTGCAAGCTACATTATTTTTAATTGTATTGTTTGTCTAAGTTTTTATTAACTTGCCTAGTTTGGATAAAATATTAAGGTTCCAACAATTTTTAATCATGTTCATGAAATATTAATTTTCCTTTCATAATCAATTTATTATCATGATTCCCACAATCCAAAATAGTTATCTGATATAATGTTGTGGGACATCGCACCTAACATGATCATCATAGATATAAATGACCTTATTGGAAAATTAAAACAAGGTCTTTTCGAATTTAATGCAAAAAGTTTACTTTTCCCAATGTATACTTACACCCCTCCACATATGGTACTGTGTTGTCTCGCTGTATATACAAATCAATACCTCATGTCAAATCTCTTATACGATCTATTTCCTCGTAATGGGATATTTTTCCCAGTCATTGAAGGTTTATTTTCATTTATCTGTGAGCGAGAGCCTGTTATGTTTTCATGAGGGTTTTTGTTTCTCAGTTGTGGTAAACCTTTAATATGGGTATGATATCCATATTTTAACCTAGCATTGAGCTTATTGAATCTCATGAAGACTATTTTTTGAATTTTCAAAATGTTGGTTGGTTAGATTTCTTGTAGATGTTTAATGGCTATAATGCATAGGTCACTAAAGCTTTTGCACTAATCTTTAATGGTGAATACACTAAAATTCGAGATATAGAGTTATATTTAGATGAGGAATTGATATCCAGAGAGACCAAATTTTCATTAAAGGGGGAATGTTGGTCCATGAACAAAAGACACTACTACATATTGAAACATTTGCGACGACCACTTGCGACGAAAGTACTCTTTCGTCACAACATTCAAGACAAAAAGTTCAATTATTCATTTTTTTTCTAAATAAACCCCATATTCGTTGCTATCTTGACGAACGTATTTTTTCTAAATTAATATGTTCAACATTCGTCGCAAGAGATATGAATATGTCGCAAGAGCAACAAAATACCGTTATAACTTAACGTTAAAAGTGACCGTTAAAAATGACAAATAATTAGGTTTATATATATATATATATATTAGGTCACTATCGTCGCAATTTTGACAATCATGACCTAGAATCAAACTATAAATATTTGACGATTTAAATATGTTGGGACAATCTTGCTATAATAACGACGGTTCTGAAAGGGTATTTTTGTGTAGAAGTTTCGCGGAAGAATATCGTAGAATGTAGTTAGAGGTGGCGAAAAGAGTAAAGAGGACGAAAAGGGTGATGGTAGATGTTATTTCCCTTGGAAAAAATGTTGCCTCATACGTCCTGTAAGAATTTTAATTGCAACAAATACAAAACATTGTAGGAAATATGGGCACATTGATGGCAGATCGAATGAATATCATCCCATGGTAATTAGCTATATATTCATTATCTTTTTATATTTTGTCAATTTTATATAAAATTATATATATGTATATATATTGTTTGAATGTTTGTTATAGTATACACTAATTTTTCATGATTGTTTGTAATTATAAAGTTAGAGTTTCCCTTTAACTTTCCGCAAAATATTGCACCAAGTGTTAGTAGAAATGATGTTGTACAAGATGAGGAACATCATGACCAAGCAAATGAGGATCTCATGGAATAATATGATGGGACAAATCAAGTTAATGATCCCATGGAAGAAGATGATGGGACAAATCAAATGATCCAAGATTTGTTTTTGCAGCCGGATGAGGATGGGGAAAATGCTGGTATTTATGATGAACCTCTATTAGAAAAATAAAATAAACGACTTTATGAAGGATCAAGAGAAAATCTTCCCTCCGCTACATTTCTTCTAGTGAACTTAAAGGTTATGAATAATTTGTCCAACACTTGTATGGCATAGATCCTAAGGTATGTAATATGTTTCATCTCATATTATACCTAAATGTTGTTTTTTTTCTTTTTTTTTTAGTGTTAATTAATGTGTAAAATAAGAATGCAGTTTTTACGATTAATTATCTGTTACCGGTATGAACTAACTGAGAGGGGGGGGTGAATCAGTTAGTGTAGATTATTAACGATTTACTCTCATTTTTCACTTTGAATCATTAATCTTAGTGGCAGTGAGTCTTTATTGTGAAATTCAGAGTTATAAACATAAAGCAGATAGTATAACGAACAACAATCACACACATCATTCATTCACAAATACGAGACACAGATTTTTCAAGAGGAAACCCAACCAGGGAAAAAACCTTGTCTTCTTAAGATGTTCAGCAAGCTTCAACTTCGTTACATCTCATATTTTAT
>JZKD02S0192506.1:1030963-1043038 GCA_000966675.3 Picea glauca | reverse complement strand
GCATCTGCGTTTCAACATCTGAGATTCAGCATCTGTGTTCACCATACACAATCGATTGCCATCAATGACAACCTTGATCATCTGCGTCATCTCTGTTGTAGCCATATTTCCAACATTATCTTACATTAACTAGTTATGTGTTATGTTGTAGATTGTTAGGTGATTTTTTGTTACCATCGTCAAATATTTTACCTCGCACATATCGAGGTTTGCATGCCATTATGAAATACATTGTAATAGATTATCAAACTATAAATGCATTTCCTAATGACCATATTATTTATTATGGACAACATGCTTCAAAAATAGAATGTATGCAATGTCTTATCAGTAGATATCGAACCGATCAAGTAACAAAAAGGGTGACTCGAAAGGTTCTTCGTCATATTCCCATAATTCCACGTTTTCAGCAGTTGTTCAGGTGTGAAAGCATAACACAATTTATGAATTACCATGCACGTAACAGAAGTGGAGATGGTGTTCTTTGAATGCCTGCTGATGGTTCTACATTTAGGGAAATTGAGAAAAAATGGGCAGATTTCAAGGATGAACCTCGTAATGTTAGGCTTTCATTGGAAGTTGACCATGTTAATCCATTCAGAGATCTTAGATCTATTTACTCAATGTGGCATATTTTTGTTATCAACAATAACATTCCTCCTTGGATGTCAATAAAGAGGGAGCACATAATGTTGACAATGAATGTTTCAGGTATTTGTTTACATTAATTTTTTAAATTTAACATTTTCATTTGTTTCAATTTTTGCATAATATATTTTGTTTATTTATTTAATTATATATATTACATGATATAATTCTTATAGTAATTATGTGTAATTTCAAAAAATTAGGTAAGTACTAGGTTAAATATATGAATGTATATATCAAGCCTCTTATCGATGAGCTATTAAATTTATGGGTTGGCATCACAGTGTATGACATATGCAAGCCAATCGAGGAGAAGAAATTTAAATTTTGTGGAATACTTTTATGGACAATTCATGATGCCCCTGGACTAACAAATTTTTTTGGTATGTAGCATTCTAATATTTCTTCATAATACTATATAATATTTTAATGTTATCATGGTGCATGCTTAATTTTAAATAATCTTATCATATAATTCACATTAATCCATTTGTTGCAAGTCTTCAAACAAAGGGTAAATTTGCATGTCCAGTTTGTGGCCCTAAGATGAAGTATTGTCATTCAAAAATTTTAGGAAATATGGTGTTTGATGAGTATAGGCACCTTCTTCCTAAGAACCATAGGTATCGTACTACTTAAAAACATATTTTCAATGGGAAAGAAGAGACTAGTTTAAAACCACCAAGAATGACACCTCACCTATGGACGTTGGAATATAATAGAAATTGTCAAGGTACTCAATTTCATAGTGTATCATAAATCATGTAATGTTTTGAATTTTTTGAATGTTTATTTTAATCATTGAATATATTTTACCATATTTGATAATTATTTTTTTGATTTCCTTTATGCTTCATGAAGGCCGCAATCATCATGAAGGTATTAATAATGGGATTCCATGAGGAATGAAATGTTATCTCGCTCAATTCATGAGGTTTCCCTACTATGAGGATCTAAAAATAGCTCATTTGTTTGATACAATGCATATCAGGAAGAATGTGACTGAAACATTATGGCGAATCATAGATGGTAGGAGGGACAAAGAAAAAATTGTCAAAATTTGTACTGACATTCATGAAGCCAATCATGCAATGTGAAGTGTGATCCGATATTCAAATAGATCAGATGGAGTACTAGACCGAAATAACCTTCCATGGTTATTAACAGAGGATCAAAGAAATAATGTAAAATAGGTCATTCAAAGAATTAAATTTTCCATGGGTTTTGCTTCAAACATAAAAAATATCTTAACGAAGAAAGGTGAATTTGGTGGGGTAAAAACACATGATTGGCATACCTTCATTGAGGTAATAATTTTGGTATACATATTTATATATATTGGCCTTATAGATCTTTTATTTATATTTATTTTTATTGTCTACTTTGGTTGAAACAAATAACGATTCATTTTGTTGTTACTGTATGTTCTACCACTATCTCTCCCAAATGACTTTGACAACAACGTCAAACAAGTTATATATGATCTTGGAAAATACATGAGGTAAGTAGTTGTGATTTATATGCAAAATGTTCTTTCAAACTATTGTTGTACTTAATGACAATTGTTTTACTTGTAATGTAATATATTATATTATGTTGTGTTGAAACATGTTATTTTCTTGTGTCATGATCTCATGTAGATGGTTGTCATTGAAATAAATCCATGAAGATGATATAAAGTATTGGAAGAGAGAAATTCCTTGTTTAATGTGTGAAATGCAAAAGTATATACCTCCTGCATTTTTCAATGCACAAGAACACTACCTCATACACCAAGTTGAGGAGATTGAAATTTGTGGACATGTTTACACAAGGTCAATGTGGATGGTGGAGAGGTACTTGAAATCATTGAAGGTGTTGGTTAGACAAAGAGAACGTCCTGAGGGTTCTATGGTGGAGGGATATATGGTATATCAATCTATGGTGTATATTAGTCAATATCTTCCTAAATTAGTAGCACCAACTATGCATGTAGTGGATCGCAGTTGGGATGTGAACTCCATAAAAAAAATTGAAGATCAGGAGCAGATGTTGGGGCAAGGTAGAATGAAAAAAATGAGAGGTAATCTATTAATAATTGTGAAAATTATATTAATAATACATATAAAGTTTTGTTTTTTGTGTATATGATCATACTCATTAATATATTAATATAATTTATTTCATAAATTATAAATATTTATAATTACCTACATATTGTACATTATAACTAATATTTAATATTGGTGAATTATGTTTTTTTGATTCAGTTGCTCAAGAGTGGGATGCACTGCATTTATACATTGCAAATAATCTTGACTGGATGAATGTATGGATTGAAAGATGTAAACAACATAATGGAGGTAGGTTATCATGGCAATGACTGTCTGAATTGGTTAGAGAAGATTGTCGCGACGGAGATGTCAATGTTACTTAGAGGGACAATGATATAGCATATGGTTTGAAAGATGTACAGGTAAGAAAATTCACCCATTTTATTCAATTATTTTATATTATATTAATGTGACTACATGTGTATTGTATTTTTTAGATACTTTCGAAGTTATATAAAAATATGTTAATTTATTAATTGACAATGCATCTTTTACATATCTGACATATTGCAGTTGAAACACCATAAGGCTATGTGGTGCAATGGCGTAAATTTCGCATCAAACAATTGGATGAAACTAGGAAAACTTTTGATAGTGGGATAACTGCAGTATTCTAGGTCACTAATGTTTCCTCTAGGAGTGACAGACATCCCCGAGAATGTGAAAATAGATACTATGGGTATTCAAATGATATACTTGAGTGTGACTTTAATTCCTTCAAATTAGTTATGTTCGATGTCAAATGGTATAGGTTAATAATGCATGAAAGTGATGAGGAAAGAACTCTTATTCAACATGCCAATGAATTTCCAATGATTAAAACAATGGTGTTTGAAAGAGGACATGATCGCTATGTTTTTCCAGGACAATGTGAATAGGTCTTTTACTCAAATGTTCCAGGTGAAAGGGATTGGTCATTTGTTGTTAGATATGATCCAAGAGAAAGGAAAATTAAGTATACTCATTTATAGGAAGAAGATGATATTGAAGATCAAGAGGATGATTTGACAGATCAGACAGAGCTGGAAGATCATGGAGGGTCGATAGATGAAGACAACAAAGAAGATCATGGTCCATGCGTAGGAGACAATATTGCAATTCTTGATGATGATGTCGATGAAAATATGCTTGAAAATGACATTGATGATGATGATGATATCATCAACCCTTTCAACATTGTTTCAAAACTAGATGATGATACAGATGTCGATTTCGATGAAGAAGATCAAGATAAAGAGTAAGGATGGTTACACAGATGTTGATGTTGGATTAGGTACGTGACTATATAATATTTTAATTTGTATGAATTATTCTCTTCAAATAATTTATTTTTAATGTCATGGGTTAATTGCATGTTTTTAATTTTTATGCGATGTTTTTATATCCTAGGTTACATGTTGTTTAATTATTATTTGAAACCTGAAAATAGTTTCCAATATACTAAAGTACGTGGTAAACTAAAAATATCATTTAGAAACACATAATTTCATGTACCTTCATTAATTTTTGTTTTTGTAGTTTCTATGCATGAATCTTAATAGGATGTTGCTTTCAATTATTTTCTATTTTATATATTGGGTTTTGGGGATCAATTGAGAGTGATGTGAGGGGGAGGCAAGGGGCCATATGAGATTCCACCTTCATGTGGTTGGCCTTGTTCAGTAGAGGATAAATTATTCTTGAAACCAAGAGAAGCTCTTTCATTTTTATACCATCATGATCGTATAATATTTCATAATATTGTTACCTATTTGAATCTTCTTAGAATTGAGATTCTTTACATAGTCGTTGAAAAAAGACAAAAGTATTATGTAGCAGATATTAATATGGTCTTTGTATGGGACATTTTATTCCATTGGTATGTTTTGTACAATGGATCTTGGGGACTACACCATGGTCAAGAAATGAGGAACGAGGAACAAGGAATGAGGAACGAGGAACGAGGAACATAGAACAAGGAGCAAGGAATGAAAATTGTGTGAGGACTAGACACCGACAACAGTGACCTGCAAATGGGGCCAACGTTCAAATTTTTTCAAACAGTTTGTGTATGCACTAAAATTTGTCATGGATAGACTATTTTCATGCCTTAACAATATGGGAGGGTTTCTGGACTCAAATTTGAATGACACACCCAATTTCTTCCATCATCAATTCATCATGTAAACCATAAACCCTAATTTTCTTTCAAAGTACACAATTTGGTTGACGCAAGTTTTAAGTTTGAGTCAGTCTTTCTAATTCATTTTTCTTTCAGTTTCTACATTAATGTATATACAATGTATATGTGTCATATATGTGATGAAAAATCCCTATTTTTCATTGATTTCTTAATCAACACCATAAAAATACTAAAGGCGGGCAACAGTGACATGTGAATGGGGCCAACGTTGAAATTTTTTCAAACTGTATCTATATGCATTGAAATTTGACCTAGATAGACTATTTTCATGCCTTAACGATATGGGAGGGTTTTTGGACTCAAATTTCACTCACAAACCCACTTTCTTCCATCATCAATTCATTATGGAAACCATAAACCCTATTTTCATATGTTCTAGTAGATATGTTAATGATTCCAAGTTTTGTATTTGTATTTGACTGAAGGTCTAGCTAGCTTGAAAAGTATCAAATTGAGATTTCAATTTGATAAAACAAATATGAAATGAATCCAAGCATCATTTGATACCGTCGCAAGAGAGACAAATGTAAATAATCTTGCGATGAATTAGCTATACTATCGATGAAAAACGTTTGTCGATAGTATAGCTAATTCGCCGCAAAAATATTGTGTCTAATTTGAATGGTGTTACATGGTTTGCAAGGAGTGTAGGGATTATATTATGGTGCAATGTAGTGTATTCTATAAGAACAATATGTATTCCAAACCTCAAAATGGATAGTATTGTATCTTGTTCATAAGACAAATATTCTTTGTATGTTTCATTTGTGGTGTCTCAAGCCCTCGCTACACATGATGCCTGACAATGAAATGTAACAATTTGACTATTGAATGATAGTGTTATGTCCCCCATGGTTAAGGAAATAACTTAAGTTTCTTAGGTTCTATTTGAATCTTCTTATAATTGAGATTCATTACATAGTCCTTGAAAAGAAACAAAAGACTTATGTAGCGAATATTAATTTGGTCTTCACGTGGGACATTTTATGCCATTAGTATGTTTTGTACAAAAATAATGGATCTTGGGGACTACACCATGGTAAAGGAATGAGGAAAAAGGAACAAGGAATGAGGAACATAGAATAAGGAACAAGGAACAAAGATTGTATGAGGACTAGACACCGACAATAATGACATGTGAATGGGGCCAACAATGAAATTTTTTCAAATAGTTTCTGTATGCACTGTAATTTTTCATGGATAGATTATTCACATGCATTAACGATATGAGAGGGTTTATGGACTCAAATTTGAATGACACACCCACTTTCTTCCATCATCAATTCATCATGTAAACCATAAACCCTATTTTTCATATGTTCTAGTACATATGTTAATGATTCCAAATTTCATATTTGTATTTGAATCAAGGTCCAGCTACTTGCAAAGTAAAATGTAAACTTTCCACATGAAGGATTCATTGTCACCATCAATCAATGACCATATTATAATCCGCAACCACATTTGACCGAAGATAATGTATCACCTTGATTAGATCATACATATATAGTCTATCCCTACTAGTTAGTTGGAAAAACCTCCTTCACAATTAAATTACGTGGCCACTTCCTCCATTTTTTTAATATCAACTCCCATAAATAATGACCCTTTGACTCATTTTCATGACTTCAGGGGATAGATTAAAAATGGAACTTTATCCTTAAGGAAAGTGGCCTCTTTATAAAATTCCCATATTCTAAATATCTAGAAACCCAAGAATGGAAATCCACTTTATTAAATTCTTATGGAAAGTAGTCTCGTGTGAGAAATTGATCATCAACCATTTCTTTGAGGGTAGTCATCAATTCATCCAACATTATAAGCCTTTGATCACATACCCATTATTCCTTTTGCATCTAATTTATTGGGACTACATCAACACCATTTTGCATAGACACCTTTCTTTCCTTTGTTATAATTCCTTGAGATTGAAAAACCAATTTGTAATGATTAAAAAACTCCTTTCCAATGTTCCCCTAGTCAATGATTCTATTGTTTTTTATTTTGAGGGCCTTAATATGCTTCAAATATTCCTTGGAAGTCAGAGCTTTGAAAAATCTCATAGTAGGATTCTCACATGTCTTAAGCCAATGGAACCCAACTTTGATTTGGGACCCCCTTAATTTATATGTCTGATCAACCTTTAGTGTTTGTCATATTTTGGCCAATTTTTATTCACTGAAGGGATAAGCTAAGGCATTATTGAAACTTCCTCAAGATATTAAAATTTCATATTCTATCACGGTGAAAGAAGAAGAATGAGTTATTCTCTATCTAATATTTTCAAAACCTACTTGTTTGTTTTTTTGGAATATACCAACTAAACCAAAGACCCGATGAATGTTTTTACATAATTTAGCCAAATTACTCAAAGTGTTGAATAAAGTTTAAAATTGGTAAATATAACTCTTTGTTGACGGGTGAAAATGATCGTTCGTCAATTGGAAGAAAGAGTTTGGTCCAAGGTTGTCTAAGTAACCCAAGTCGTTTGGTATAACTCATCCTAACGGGTTTAATGGCTCCATTGGCCAATCTAAGAATCCTAAAAGAAACAAAAAGAAAATAAAAGAAATAGGTAACTAATTACTAAATATTACATATATGTACATATGTATATAATGTGACTGTAATAGGTGTATTTAAGATAAATATAGATAACTGTCATTTATATACATTATTTACAGGCTACAAGTTTTAATCAAAACTTACGAAAATCGATGTGAAAATGGCTTCTTTCAAAGAAGAAGATAAAGAAAGAACATAGAAATATTTTTTGATTTTCCTTTTATAAGTCTTAAACTAATGAAGAAAATGTTCTGAAATGAAAACATACAGATAGTCAAAATCCAAACTTTATGTTCAAATTTTAGTGATAAACTAATAGTAGAAAAATGAAATCGGGCTAACTTGTTATCAAGCTAATGATATGCATCCAAATATCTGTGTGATCTGAAAACATCTAACCACCTTGCCTAGGAGGGAAACCTACACTGAACCTTAAGTCGGTTCTAAATAAATACAAAATGATTATGTTGGCAATTAAATTTAAATAATAGATAGAATGATATCAATAGTTATTGTGATCTTATAATTGCAAGAAATTGCATTAAGAAAAATCTGTTGGCGAACATCCTTGTATTTAATCTATCAACATAAATTAAAGGAGAAACCATGTAATTGAAGCTAAATAGATGATCACAAAATTTATATCTGAAGCATTTTATGGACAAAATTCATAAAGGACTTATCCTAATAACATAATAAATGATGAAGACTAAATCTATCAAAAACTTATTATGATATCAAGATGAACATAAATTTAATGAAGACACCACCCACAAGAAGCTAAAGAGCCAAAATGAGTATTGTTGTTCCATTAAAGTTTGATGATCATAAGTCCATCTTTTTTCCCAAGAGAGGATGCCATCATTATAGAAAACACAAGTATTTAAAGAGTTTAGAGAAGCTAAACATCCTATATTCTCAGATAAAATCAAATCCCAGGATGATCTGGTAATTACAAAAATAGAGGGTAATAAAACCACTCATGATCAAACTATATCTCTTAAGATTAAAAGAGTTTGTTTCCATTTAAAAAATGAGCCAAAGAAATGGCTAATGACCCTAGAAATGATCCATATCATTATGTCTCCACAAGCTGCATGATATCCTTTGAACTGAATGCTAAATTCGGCTCATACAACATCTGAATTAATCACTTAGTTTATACTCTCAACATTTTTTTATAATGATATTTCCAGTTCTCTTTAGACGTTTCCCTTGTCGTTGTGCATTGATCCTGACTATGTGGTTCTCATTTGTTAATGAGTCAATATGAGTAGTGAGGGTCTTGATCTTAGCTTGAAGGAGAGGGATGTCTGTGTAATATTTTTTTACCCATTGTAGACACACTTCACAACGCAGATCTGGAACAGTTGGTTGAGGGAACCCATGGTTGTGTGTCAAAACATTACCACTATCCACTATGGGCTTTTGACTAACTTTAAATCATGAAAATATTTGCTATGCTTCAGGCATGGTGGCAGGTTATTTACACAGTCCAATTGTTGACTATTTGGAAGGGTTTCCACTGGTGTATTTTGTGTTAATATTAGGACAGACAAATTGATTCATGCACATGAATTTAAATAAGATTAGGGTTGACATCCCATTGCTCACACAAAGACTGATTGGGCATTGCCCTTTCACAAGGGTTTTTACACAAGAAATTCAGCCTGCCACTTGAGGAAATAAGAGGCTTCTCTATCAGAGGTTTATGTAGCACTATAGAAAGGTCTGTAACAAAATAAAATAAAAAAATGCTTAACTTAACCGAAACAGAAATTCTGAGAAATTTACCTCCAAAGGTTGAGGCATATCTATGAAACAATCTATTTACTGGAGAAACTGTCCATGATGAAGGTAAAAGGGTTCATTTTAGTTTTGGATTTTCAAGGGTTTGATCTAATTCGTCCTGGTTTGCTCAGAAACTCTCCCGCAAAAACGTGTCTCTAGCAGGTAAAAATGGGATTGAACTGACTGTAACAAGAGAGAATAAAAAAAAACTATGGGTTTAGATGGTAGTGGTAGAAGGAAATCTTGAGCTAAAATGATGGAAACAAAACTAGGAACAACCCGGGAAACCATAACATAAGAAATGGGGTTTACATTAATGAAATTTGGGTGTTTCCGGTAATGAATTTTTAGAGTATAGAGCATGGGTCAATACCCTAGCTAGTAATGAGAGGCCTTTCAGATCAACCTACCATCTAAAATGACGTACAGGGTATGATCCCTATATGTTAAATTCCCATGCTATGTGATGAGTGTGATCGAATTGCAAAGGTTAGGAATGGATGTGTTTTACAAGCCAAAGCATATCGAAAATTTAAAATCAAAATCGACTTACCAATAATTTTAAAAGAAACAAGCTTATAGTCCATGTCAATCGATTCTTGGTATACAAAGGATTCAAAATATAATCTTATAGTCCATGAGTAACTCAAAACTGTAACGAACCTCCTCGTTACGCCGATGAACCTCGTACAACAAGTAAATTTTTTTTTTTATATATTGTGTGTGCGCGTGTGTGCAAGGGTAATAAACACATTTGACTCTGCGTCGCCACCCAATGATGAACAATATGCATATAATGACGAACACAACAGGACAACCTGAGACACACATCAAGTAACTACATGCATTTAATGATGATCAATCGACCAATAAGTAAGACTGACTACCCGCCCATCCTACCCTGCAATGGTTAGGACCTCCAAGACACATAAGAAATGCTCAAGCCCAGGTTCCCATCGATTTTAACCATTTAAGGTCTCAGGGCTAGGGACTGTTTTGAGGAACATGGAGGTGTCTACATCCCACCCGACACAATGGACCAAGCACACAGAAGGTTTACCAACCAAGTACAACATTATTTAAAATGAACAACAACCCTCATTTACTAACTCAGAATAATTTATTGTACTTAATTCAAGGACATTACACCATATATGTTTATCAATAACAATAGAAATTACAATAATGCTGCCATGAAATAATAAACACATTATATCACATAACTACCTAAAATGAAAATCACCTTCCCCCTTATATGCTATCTTTAACAGTTGCATTATCATTACCATAAAGCGATGACCACATTAACTTTAACATTACCATGGATATTGACATTAACATAAACATCACACTACCTTAACATTACCATGAACAATGATAGTATTGAAATTAGCATTACTATAATTATTAGCATTAATATTAACATTACATGACCTTAACATTCCACAACCAATAATCGCATTGAAAATTAGCATTCTATAATTATTAGCATTAACATTGATTTCCTTACATTAACATTCTATAAGCAATAAAAGAATTGAGAATTAGCGTTCTATGATTAATAGCATTAACATTAATTTTATTACATTAACATCCCATAAGCCATAAAAGCTTTGAGAGTAGGTGTGCTATAATGAATAACATCAACATTAATTTCATTACATTAACATTTTATCAGCAATAAAAGCTTTGAGAATTGGTGTTCTATAATTAATAACATTACATTAATTTCATTACATTAAAAATTCATAAGCAATAAAAGCTCTGAGAATTGGCGTTCTATAATTAATATAATTAACATTAATTTCATTCATTAACCATTCATAAGCAGTAAAAGATTTGAGAATTGGCGTTCTATAATTAATATCATTAACATTAATTTCATTCATCAACAATTCATAAGCAGTAAAAGCTTTGAGGATTGGCGGCCAGTCCACTTCGCCCATTAAAGAATAAAAATTGGCAACAAAGCTAACGGTGGTGAGAGCATGCCGAATTCGAAGGGCCACTTAAGACGCATACTAGAAGTCACGAAATCATTTGGCAGCTAAGCATTAGGCTTTTATCTCACTCAGGAAGTATCAGATCCCAGAATCCCGAAGATGGCGACGTTTCAGAGTCTGTCAAGGTGGTTTCCATAGCTAGTGGAAGGTTAATACAGTAGCAGAGGGAGGGTGCCGCCAGTAATGACAGAGAATAGTAATACGACCTATCCAAGGGATAGTAATGCAATTTATCCAGCATTTTCTATGGAGTCCAAAGGATCAACCAATAATTGGGAAGCCTCTCCTATTTTGTTGTTAGTTGGTGTTTGTAGATGGGCTGGAGAAAGGTTTCATAATTACGAGTTGCACCCAATAAGTAAAATATGAAATAATTCATATTTACATGCTACAACTAGAAAGTCAGTAAAGTTAGATATTTCATTAATCGCTTTCAAGGTTCAAACCACCGAAGACACGTACATTTGCGATAAGAATGAAAATAAATGGCAAAGTGTGAAATTAGATAATGATGATAATGAGAACGTTCTTCTATCACAGTTTTTAGAGTGACGGTTAAGAGTTCAAATTGTTAAGCCCTAATATTGGCTCATTAACACTTAATTGGGGCATATTAGATTAGTAATGTTATTTTATTTATGTTGGCTTTAGGCCATTAGTTGTAATTTAGATTAGTATTGTTATTTTATTTATGTCGGCTTTAGGCCATTAAACCTCCTAGTCTCCTATATATACCAAGGAGACATTTTCATTTTGGATCATCTTGTACTTGAACATTTAAGTGGGGTAAAAG